>JASTWK010000827.1:42500-74490 GCA_030770225.1 Temnothorax unifasciatus
ATATCCTAGGAGTAGTTTCGAGGGAGAACTTTTAAGTGATGAGTGATATGTGTTATTAATCACGTACTGTGCTCAGACTATCTTTCCATTTATGAGGCTCTTCCACTAATTTTCTTACAATTAGAATAGTTATTTGTGCAACAAGTGTCGGAAGGTGAAAATTCACGGGTGCGGGGTTGACGCACGAGCCGAAGGCGAGTGCGGTCACCGCACCCGGGAATTTTCTACTTCACGCACGTGTTGCACACCCTATTTTATGACGCGATGCGTGCGTGATAGGCCACTTTCCACGCACGTGTGACATAAAAAATTTTAAAAATTTATTCACCCTCTCAACTAAACCGTTTGCCCAAGGGACTGCCACCGCCACTTTACGATGCTTAATATTTTTTAAATTTAAGAATTCGGAAAATTCGTGCGAGGTGAAAGCTGTTCCTCTATCAGACATAATTTTATCGGGGTTACCGAACATCTGAAATAAACTATCGAAATGTTTAATCGTTTCCTTTGAATTGGTAGTTTTTACTGGAAATAACCAGATGAATCACGTGTACGCGTCAAAAATCAAAAGAATATGTTTAAAACCGTCGGTTGATTCAATTAAAGGACCGTAATGATCTGTATGCAAAATTTGAAAAGGAACTGAAGGAACATCTGTTGTTTGTAACTCACCTTCGCGAGAATTTACCGATAAGTTTGACATTAAACACACTAGACAGTTTCCTATGTCTTCTTGGACTCTTTTCCGTAAAGACGGGAACCAATAATTGGCCGTAATGCCCTGAACAGTTTTTTCTATGCCACAGTACGCCATGTCATCATGGTGAACGCGGATTACATTATTAATCATCGACTCTGGTATCACAAAGCGTGGTTTGTCAGTATCTTTTTTATGAATTAAACCTTTGATAAGCTCGAACTTATCGTTTTCCGCGAATTCTAATTCCTCGGCTATGCCTTTAAGCTTAACATCCGATAACTGCTTGAACTCAAGCTCTCTCTCAATTGGTATTGAATCTATATATGTCACTATGCGACTAAGGGCATCCACGTGTGCCATTTTTCCGTCAGCGCGATCTTGAAATCATAGTTTTGTATGCGTAAAGTCCATCGAGCAATTCTTGGGTTTAAATGTGCTTTATTCATTGCATATACTAATGCTTGACAATCTGTTACCACCGTGAACTTTAATCCATAAATGTAAATGTGAAACCTTTCCATTATAGCTTTAACAATAGCTAACATCTCGAGTTCAAAGCTATGATAATTAACTTTGGCTTTATTTGTCGCTTGGCTAAAATAAGCCACCGGAGCGAATACACCGTCATTTTGTTTCTGCATTAAAATCGCAGCTATTGCTACCTGACTTGCATCGGTATGCAGCTGTGTTTCGGCATTTGAATCATAAAATGTTAATACCGGATAAGAAATTAAGTCATTTTTCAAATTCTTGAACGCTTGTCTACACTCCTCACTGAAAACAAACTTGGTGGATTTACGTAACAGATTGGTTAAAGGCTTTGCCTTGGAAGCATAATTTTGGATAAATCTTCTGAAGTAATTGGTTAAACCCAAAAATCGTTGGATATCTAAAAGTTTCTTCGGGACAGGGAACTTTCGAATTACTTCTGTATGCCTTTCGCTAATAGTTATGCTGTCGGCTGATATGATATATCCCAAGAACTTAACTTTCAATTTTAGAAATTGACATTTATCAAAATTAATCTCAAAATGATATCGTTTAAGCTCCATGAGCACTCGTTTAATAATCTCTAAATTTTCTTCAATTATATCGGTAGCTATGAAAATGTCATCCATATACATTATGATTTTACGTAAACGAATTAACGTTTTAAGATCAGGGAGATTCCTCAATCGATCGTAAAATTCTCCTGGAAACTCACTAAAACCAAAAGGCAAGTAGAGGTATTCGAATTGACCGTCATACGTAGCGAACGAAAAATATTTAGTGTAATCCGGATAAATTTTCACTTGGTGAAAACCATCCTTCAAATCTATCAACGTGTAGACCGTCTTTTTACCTGCATCCACTAAACAATCATCAACTACCGGAAAGGGACATTTTCATTTATTTACTCTTTGATTAAGTGGTCTGAAGTCTACGCACAAACGCCATTTAGCGTTCTTCTTACGGACTAACACGGTTCGAGCGCAATTGGGGGAAGTACTATGCTTTATTATACCTCTTCGAAGGAGATCGTCGGTTATCTCCCTCATTTGCAATCTTTCCGACCACGAAACTCGCCTGGGAGAATACGCATACACCGTGTGGTCCTTAAGATCCACTTTAACTAAGTATTTATTTCCGGGAGAGGGTAGCTCAGCAAAATCTACTTCTTTAATTACCGAAATCAATTGTTGCTTAACCTTGTTATTAAAATTTATTTCAATAAAGTACAACTTCTCGTCTAACAATTCTGGTGAATCAGAAATCTCATCTGCAAAAGCAATTTCTTTAAATAATTGCAATCTACTTTCCGAACTATCGGTAGAAGGATTATACACTATTTTTATCATGTGCTTATTTATAAAATCTATACCGATCACTAAGTCCATCGAAAACGAATCATTAACCAGAACGTTTAATTCAATTGATGCTGAGAACCCCGGTAACGGAGATAAAACTATCTCGGAAGAAATTAAACCGCTTATTTGAATTGGATAATCATTCAACGCTTTATACGACTTAAGGTTACTTGACGTGTTGTCAGACAAACCGAAATATTTCTCATAAATCGACGGACGAATAAAGGATATCGGGCTACCTGTATCTAGTAGAGCCACTAAGTTGGACCGCATATTATTTAATGAGATGACTTTAATCCGGGATTCGCTGATCTCGAGCGTTCTTTCTTGTTCTGCAACGCAGGCCACTGTCGTAGTATCCTTGGATTGGACCTCCGATGTTGACGATACCGTCGTATCGGCAGCTTCCACTGCCGAAACCGTAGATGAGACAGCCGGTGCTGCCGTTTGTGACTGCTCCTTCCGTTTTAACTTAAAGCAGTCTTCGCGCACATGACCTTTCACTTTGCAATAATGCACAAAACTTGTCTTTAGCCGCTGCTTCTGACTTCGAAGCCACTGTCACTTTCTGCTGGTTGCCCTTCTTCGACGTGAAGTCCTTTCCTTTTTGTGGCTTGCCGGGTACATTCTTCTTTGTCATGTAGGAGGACGTTATGCGATGCATTTGATCCAGGTCATCTGAATCCAATGCCGTGGCCGTTCCCCTCAATGCGTTACTTGTAATGCCGTCAATCAGTATAGCTGTATCTTATCTGCCTCTGGAAGTGTGACACTTTGCATTAAATCCAATTTGTCCATGACGTAGTCCATGAAGGATTCTTTTGAGAAGTTCCACATACGAGTTTCTATTTTTCTCATTTTCATGTATAACAGTGTTCTTCTTTTAAATCTTCGTATAATAGCTTCTTTAAAACTCGTCCAAGATCGATTGACCGTTCCTGTATTGTGATCGAACCAACGTTGCGCGTTGCCAATTAATTTACTTGTTGCAGCTAAGAGCGTGACTTCGTGTAACACCATGTATCCGGGCCACATTTTCCACTTTACCGATCCACAATGTAACATCTTCATCCTCAGTGCCGCCGTAACTCGATAGCTGTGATGCCAATAACTTAACCGCCTGTGCCGGCGGTACCGACGAGACAAACGAGCGGCCTGATTGATCCGATGTTGCCGGGGATGAAACTTGAGCGTTACTTCTTGGGCTCATATTTATCATCGTGAACATCTGTTGTATTAATTCTCGATTCTGTTGCTGCATCAGTTCTCTCTCTTGTCTCCATTGTTCGGATAAAACAGCACAGAATTGCGCGATGTCAGAAGATCCTGTCGAAACGTTCCTTGTTTCATTGGCCTGAACGGATAAACTGGGATGAGTGGAATGCACCGAACGTGATGCTTGTTTCTCTGCGCCGAAATCACCCACCGGGCTAGTCTTTTCGAGGTGCGTCATATATACTATAACTGCTTCCACGTACTGATTCCTATCTTCCAATGGTTTTAAACCATACCTCCGAGCTTTTTCTTGGAGCGCCTCTAGAGAGAGCTTCTCCAAGCGGACATGGATATTTATCGCTTTCATCATTCAGTTCCTCTAACGCGCGACCGTAACACTTCTCGTGCTCGTGCCCTTAGGCTTGCGAGCACGTATTAGAAGCGTGAACACGTATGCGCACTAACGACGGAGTCCGCGACCGTAACGGAAATGCGAATGTTCTTTTGCACTGCACTTGCTACAGGGCTTAATTGAGCCTAACGAGAGTATTGGCGAAGTATTGGCACCAGACCTCTCGGCGCAATCTTGCTACAAACAAGAACAGAAGACAACGGGTTACCGCGGTGAAAGTCAAGCTTCGTATTTCCATGACACTAATGACCGCACTCAACGATATACAATCCCACTTCTAAACTGTAATTTACTTGATATTGTTAATGTTTGGCTAACTCTCTTGAGAGAGGTGTCAGGATAGCTTCGTCTACGTAATACGAGTTCAAGCGTCGCGAAGAATACGTAGGATACGAGCGGAAAGGAAGGAGGATGAAATACGTCTTGGATAATACTTTAAATATATTATCAACGTATATTTCCTCTCGTTACATTGAACGCATGAAGTCGCTTGCATGGACTCACTAATAAGTTTTACACGGAAACGCCGGAAAGATGTACAATAGGCTTAAGACCTCCGACGCCCGTACGATCACTTCGGGATATTGAATACTACTCTCGCAAGCACGCCCAGACTCAGCTCAAACATGCTCGAACTTGCACACGACCGTTGTATCGCGTGATACTTTCTCTTTTCGCATCGACTAATTACAGCCGTCGCGCCACTCAGGTTGTTCGCACAGACGCTAACGCCTCTCGTCAGCGTGGTTACCACGGCGCTCGATGTAGAAATTGTATACATATATATACCGTTTTATTTTCAGGCTTTTATAACCTATTTTGCACTTCGGTACAATGGTTTTGTCATTACTTCAAATTACAGAATGCGTGCACGGTTACGAACTCGAGTGTGTGAGTAATCGCGTACCGATATTTATTGTGAGTACAGAAACGTATGTGACGTATAGATATATATTTTTAATACTAGAAACCCTCTAATCAGAGACTGGCCATATGACAGCGAATATTGGAACGTTGTCTTACTGGTTAAGTTAGGTAGTGGAGTTTGATCTGTCTAATAGAACTAGAGCGGTCCCAATATGGCGGTGTTAGAGGTGATGGTGGGAGTCTGAGGTCACTTCTTTCTTTATATAGGACTCTAACAATAAATTAAAGTATAACTGATGGACATTATACAAATATTGTGCGGAATAGAGACATGGAATAGATTTCAATTAATAATTCTAAAGTAAATAAATACAGTTGATTTTGAAATTCCAAAAATACATACGTTTGCTTTAACGAAAAAGTGTAATGCTACTTAGAACGGATTTTGATTCTGAAATAAATAACAAACCAAATATATGTATGTGGACTTGGAAAAAGTAGATTCTACAAAAAGCGGTGAAATCCTAACAAAAAGTCTTAAGAAAAAAAATACGCCAAGTACATAAACAAACTAAAGTATATATGTGGAGTATTTGGAAAAAGTATATGCCATGTTTTAAAAATTAACTTGGTTTAAAAATAGACATAACATCAATGCAATTAACTAGGTACATAATTACTCGTATTGCATTTTATATTTCAGATAGATAGTAGATACATAAAATTTGAAATGTTGCTAGATAGCAGATACATAGCAATATAGTCCAGTCAAAATACGGAAAAAAGGGGGTACCTAAAAAAAATTGCAACACAAGGTTTTATTACGTCATTATATTCAGAAAAATATATTAAACAACATATCCAAATTCCGCCATTTTCCGCTATCCCTAAGTATGTTTTTTATTAACAATTTATAAACAAATTCGTTTTTCTCCACAAATACGATAAATTTCGAAATTTTTGTAGAGATTAAGTTGTAGAGCAGACAAATATCTACAAAAAATGTTCTTATAAATTTTTTAAAATATCTCAAAAATTCAGACTTTGCGAGTATTATATTCTTACTTCTGGGAGGCATAAAAGGACGATCCACAACCCAAACCAATTTGGATGTCCCAATATGGATAACCCAAAACAATATGGATGTTACGCATACACAAACATACACACGCATATAGACATACCCACGCACGCACGCACACGCACAACGAAGCGTAAATCCGACCGTGTAACCTCCTTGTTTAAGATTGCTTAAACGTTCGATATCGGAGTCGAAATAATAAGATAGGTTTTCAGTACCGCAATTGCGAACACCGAGACTCGAGCGTTCTTACCGCCGTGACTTTCGGGGTGACGACCTAACGAATAAACAGTACAAAACATTGCCGAACGAATGGTCTTCGCGTGTTCGCTTTGTTTCCTCTGTTTATAATTGTGTTTATAATTGTCGACCACGGATCTCTCGGGGACTTCTCTCGGTGACACGTGTGTCGAAAAGTCGAATTTGCGAGAAGCTCCCGAGATCTTAAAAGGACGCGAGCCCTTGGCAACGGGGCCAGTCGCTCTCTACTATTCGAGTTGCCGCTGTCAATCTTTCGAGTTGCTTGCTTGCGCTTAATGGTTAGAGTTGCTCGCTCTTTCGCTCGCTTCGAGTTGCTTGCTGCGACGTTCGCTTGCGCTTCTCGCGACACGATCTCTTTCCATCCTTATATTTGCGATCCTGCAATTTTGTAAATAGTGTAAATAACAAATAAACTGTACTTTGTCCGTCAACTCTACTCTTTTGACTGTCTCTTCCTATTCGCGGTTCGTGTCCTCGCTCGCGTGCGCGGTCCGCTTTTGAACACTCCTCGTAGTATTCTTTGGATAACGCTAACGCCGGCGGTATTTTTTCAAATTTTAGTGAAAGAATACTGAATAAAATTTTTTTGTTCTTGCTGATAGTAAAGGTCGATAGCAAAGGACTTATTGTTAGTGAAGATCAGTGTAGTGGCAGTGCACTGTAAAATCAATTTTTTGACGTTAATTGAACTTTATTTTCCATTTTTTTCATTGAAAAGAATTAAGCAATTTTATAATTTTTTGTTTGTTTTGCTCCATAAAACCATAGTGGGCACCATAAAAAAAATTTCATAGCTATTCGGAAATTTCCTTTAAATGCAGGGTAGGAGAGACCGGGGCAATTCGTGACAACGCGAAAAATTTGAAATGCGCGTCATTGGAATCCATGCGCAGCTAAAAATCTGAAATAATTACTGTGGGTGGCACTAGTGGCCTTCTATGTTACAACGAAGTTTGACACGCGTATTTACCGTGTAACGTTGGCAGTGTCGGAAAAAGTGCTTTCGTATTGTCGAAGTAAAATTTTGAGATCTCGGATTTTTTGTGTTTACTACGAATTCATCCGTTAGAAATATCATTCGGTAAGTTTTACTTGTTCTCTAGATTATTATACACGTGTGTGAATCACAGATTGTATGCACTTTCATCTTGTCTGGATTTTTTGCAAAACGAAAAATGAAAAGTGACGCTGGGGCATTTCGTGACACGAGCACTCGGGGTATTTCGTGACACATTAATTAACTAGAGTTCCATCAGAAACTTGTAGTTATAATAATCATTTGTTTTTAGACAACAATGGTGCGAACTTATGTTCGCAAGACTCCTACCGTGGATGGAGAAAAGATGAAAAATGCCATTTCCGCTGTTATAAATAATGGTTTTTCTGTACGAAATGCTGCGAAACAGTTTGGCGTTGGCCGAATGTCCTTGAGCCGTCACTGCGAGGCTGCTGATAATCAAAACATAACAATCACTCGACGAGGATTGACACCGGTAATTTTGACGCTAAATACGTATTTAAAATAACAAAACATTATGGAATAACAATGATAGCAATAACAAAAAGAGAAAATATTGAACAGTTTACCTACTTTCAGATATTCAATGAAGATCAGGAACTTGTGTTGGTCAATTACATTTTGAAAGCATCAGATATTTATTTTGGACTTTCGCCAAAGGAAATTCGAAGATTGGCTTTCGAATTTGCGAGACAACTGAACTTGGACATGCCAAATTGTTGGATGCAGCAAGAAATGGCTGGAGAAGATTGGTTCTCTTCTTTTTTGAAACGGCACCGTAATCTGTCTATCCGCAAGCCTCAAGCTACGAGCCTTGCCCGAGCCTCAGCTTTTAATCGAGTGACTGTCAGCGAATTTTTCAAAAATGTACAAACAATTTATAGCCGACTAGCCTATCCTCCACGATCTATCTATAATATGGACGAAACCGGACTTACCACCGTACAGAATCCAAGTAAAATCGTGAGCCGCCGAGGTTTTAAGCAGATTGGACGAATCACTTCTGCAGAAAGAGGAACTCTTGTGACAATGGCATTGGCTGTATCAGCTCAAGGAAACTTTATACCACCGTTTTTCGTCTTTCCACGAAAAAATTTCAAACCTCATTTCTTGTCCAACGCACCAATTGGAAGCGCCGGAAGTGCGAACAAAAGTGGCTGGATGATTGCTTCTGATTTTTTGTTGTTTTTGAGACATTTTCAAAACCACTCTCAGGCTTCAGCGGCAAATCCTGTGCTTTTAATTCTGGACAATCATCAATCTCATATTTCAATTGATGCCTTCCAGTTTTGTCAACAGCATCATATCGCAGTTTTATCTTTGCCGCCTCACTGTTCACATAAACTTCAACCCCTGGATAGGAGTGTTTTTGGTCCATTAAAAAAATCTTATAATGCGCATTGCGATTATTGGATGTTGAATAATCCTGGGAAAACGATGACGATATATGACATCCCTTCAATCGTTACCTCAGCATTGCCTTTAGCCGCAACAAATTCAAATATCAGATCCGGATTTCAAACTGCAGGAATCTTTCCTCTCAATCCAGACGTTTTTCACGAAATTGATTTCTTGCCCGGTCATGTCACTGATAGAGCATGGAGTGGAGAAGACCAATCACGGCCAGGATCGTCAACCGAAAATGGTATGCCCAAGGCCTCAAGCCCAAACACTAGCGACGATGACATTCCCCTCGCTTAGGTCCTTCAATCCATTCGATCGTTTCCGAAAGCGGGCTAAAGGAAGGTCACGAAAAGAGCACGAAAACGCAGGAAGTCTGCAATTCTGACTGACGCCAACGAAGTAGACGCACTGATGGAGGAGCAAACACATAAATAAAAAAAACCAACAAGAATGTGAGGAAGAAGCCTTCCAAGGAGCAGCCAGCTCGCAGACAACGTGGACGCCCGAGAAAAGTCGTTCGTTGCAGTTCTGATGATGACTAAAGCACTTCTTAATCATTTTTTGTCCTTTTTATCTTGTTTCATGTAAAGTTTGGTTAATAAATACGTTTTCAGAGTAAATTAATGTTGTGAGTTTTGAATAAAATCATTAAAACAGGATAGAACAGGAGTGTCACGATTTGCCCCGTACTCTGTCACAATTTACCCCGGTATCGGGGTAATTCGTGACACGAGACATGGTGAGACATTTTGTATTCTACTAAAAAGACACAAATAAATTTTTTTTCAAACTAGAGGGTTGAACCATTAAAAAACAACTGTCAGTATTTTTTTATTTATAACAGTGTTCTCAGGAAAAATTGGTAAACGCGAAATGTCACGATTTGCCCCGGTCTCCCCTACTTAAAAGTACAAAAAACGTGAATAATAATTTTTTGTTCTACACAATTATATTTTGAGTTAAAATAAAAAAGGGAAAAATTGCTAATTTTTACATTATTTTCATCCATTTATATCATGTCTACATGTTATTTAAAAAAATTTAACAATTATACCATTCAATAGAGCAAAGTTTCAGCTTTAAGAATCTGTTTCTTGAATTGCAGTACGATGATTTTTAATGAAATTATGAGCAATCAAATGCTCATTTCTTATTCAATCCGCAATAACTCAGTAACAAAAAATCGTAGAAACATTGAAAAAAATAGATTTTTGTAGGGAAAACTTTAAGCTTTTAGAAAGTCGAAAATTTTCGCAGATTTTTATTTGCACGTGACAGGCCCACAAAGTGAGAACAAAATTTTTTATTTTGTTCAGCATGTATTTTATATGTAAAAATTACCAAACTCACAGAAACTAAAAAATAATAGTGACCTTACAAAAGTGAAGATTTCAAGCTTTAAAATCCTTTTTTTTTTTTAAACTTAATCTTCGTTCATTTTTAACGAAGTTACAGCTGCTTGAATTTTGCTTATTTTTAAAGAATAATTTAGTGTTTCTTTAATTTTTGTGAGAAGTGTATATTTACAATAAAAAATGCTGTGCGGGTATATACTATCAATAGTATCAATGTTGTAATCTGAATGTTACATTTAACTGTCTCATATAGCAGTTCTCTGGATATACACACATATTAATAATAAACGCTGAAATATTCAGATAAGAAATTGAGGAAAAATGTAACATTAATACTAAAAAACTGGCATTCAAATACATACATTGATTTTCACCAAAATATATACTTTGATTTGTTATGTACTTACCGTATTTTTTTTGTAAAGACTTTTGTTAGGATCTTTATGTTTTGCCCTCATGTAATGCACTCTTCGGTTTTAGATATCTACGTCTAAAGGTGCCGGAAGTGGAGGGAAGGATTATACAGAGCAGCATCAGGAGAATGGAGACGATTTTGAAGTATCCACCGGTGGAGTGTCGCCAGAATGTGATCGATATACTCAGCGATCAAACGAGCAAGGATTACAGGATCTATCAAGAGTTCGGCAGCAATGATGATGAAATTAAAACGATTGCCACTGGTATGCCTACATCAAAGAGTCGAATATTTATGTTCTCTTTTTTTATTTATTGTTCTGTTTTTATTTCCCTTCAGTAAAATTGATAACAGGTATAGATCATTAACAGGGTTATTAAGCGTAAATACGGCGGTATACAATGACAGATATTTACTAGAAACAAAAAGCATATAAGCAAAAGAGATTACATCATATTTATTTAAGAATTTCCTGTTGTTATGTCCAGAAATAAAAACTGATTAAAATCTCAGCACACACTTCTTCGAGGAATCGGAATCGCTTAGTAGAATCACAAAGATCTATGAATATTCCGAATGCAAGTAAAAATACGTGAGAGGAAATTGTGAAAGACTTCGCGAACTATTTTGCAAACCTATGACTTATTTATTGCAGGCATCTTTGACTGCATCGAGCGTACATGGTCCATTTATACGGATATTCCGCAGATCAACGAGCCGATACTGGTGATACCTATGCAACTTCGAAACTTTGCAGTTTCACAATATAACAAAGCAAAAAAATAATTATATTTCTGTCTTTTACGAATCGCGAAAATGTAGCGTTTGCGTTTGTAGCATCGACCTCCCTCCCTCCCCCCTTCCCTCATATTAAACATCGAACCTTCCAATTAATCTTCCCAGGTTGCAAACACCATTAATCGCTTTAATTTGAAGTGCTATAAGTAGGATTTATTTTGTTTCGGAAAATTAACGGGGAATAAAAAGTGATTAATTATCAACAAAAACAGCAAATTTTTTTATTTTTTCTCAAATATTTCAAAAACTAAGCAAGATAGGGTAACTATCTCTAGTAGCATTATACATTGGCTCAATATTGGCTAACAATGTATATCCAATTTTTCATATTGGTCCAATATTAATTTTTCACATTGGTCCAATATCGCAAAGTAGACGCTCTTTCTTCTTGAGCCAATATTGAATTCTAATATTAGATCAACATATTGATTTCATCTTTAACCAAGATTGGCTAATAATACGTACCCAATTCCTTTATATTGGGTACAGATCAATTTTTAATATTGAATCAATATTGTAAAAACAATTTTCTTTCTTTATATATAGCCAATATTGAATTTTATTAATAAGCTAATGTTTCTTTTCAATATATTGGCAAAAATTAGTTTTTATCATGGTACACTAATGTTTCTATCAATATTAATAGACATTGATAAATCATGACAAAAAAATAATTTTTACCAATATTGATTAAAAAAGTAGTTAATGCATTAATTTATAAATTAGAGTTCATTATTGGCTAAAAATAAATGTAGAACCTGCTGTTATTTAATTTTAAACAATTTAAAACAAAAAATAAACATACAAATAATATTAATTTATGATAACTTTTTAGTTTTATTTAGAGCTTGTTTTCTACATAAAGTTTTAAACATGTTCATATAAAAAAATAATATATTAAACATATAAAAGAATAATATTAATAATGTAAAAAATACCTTATACTTACATGTAATGTAAGTTATAGAATAATAAATTACCTTTATGGCATTATATTGTTACGTCCTGAGAACTCCACGATTTCCCTTTTTCCGCGGAAATTCCTATTAAGCACTTAAGATATCTTTTAAGGATAAATAATCGAGTACGGACGGTTATCGATCGGCGAGTGAGCTTTGATCTCCTCACATTCCTTTTTTTATTAGCTAGCTATTTGTTTGGGTAACTAAAAAGCAACCTTCCAGGTGACGGAATATTGACAGACGGGGCATACGCGATCGGAATTTTATCAAGTTAGTCTGGCCGATAACTATAACCCGGCGACACGACGCGCCAAAAAGGGGGCTTAATCTCAAATAGAGTTTACTTGGGATCTTTATTGCATCATGCGCCTATGCCAAAACTACCCGCGCAATGTCCGACAAACAGAGACGAAATCTAAAACGTGGTTTTAAGAATCTAAGGGCACGTGGGGGAGGTTTCTGTTTGTGATAGGACTACAATTAAGATTAGAAGGATATGCATCGCCTGCCAACATTGGAACAGGGTCGCGAGATAAATAAGGGGACCCTAATAAAGGAGAATCGACGACAAACGAGTCACTGGAAGAATCGCTGGATTGCACCCCCGATAAGACAGTGGGGGCCTTACGAGAGGACTCACCAATGGAAAACCGGAAAAATCGATAACCGTCTCTAGCTTTCTAGGATAGGCGAAAACTTAAGATCTGGCCCTTGGGTGAGAAACGTCTCGCCCAATGAGAAATCCTCCAGATAAAAATTAGAAACATCCCGCCAACCAGAGGTCCCCAAAAATGAAAACCTGATACATCCCACACGAAATTCATCCCTTCCATCCCTTTAACTTTCCTATATAAACCACGACATCACAGGACTCGCCCTCAGAACTACTCTCAGTCTCCCAAGCTTTGGCTTACAATCTCGCTCGTTTTAAGTCACGATTTCAAGTGTAAAGTCAGTGGAAGAGATCCGACCAAACATCCGACTCACCCACCGACCAGACTGACGCCTCATTTCAAGAGAAAATCACCCACGAGGAACTCATCAAGTAGTAAGTCTCGTAACTCCTTATTCCCCTTCCTTTTCTTCTTTTTTTTTGTTTTCTCTTTTCGCCTTAACGTCCTCTTATCAAGTGGTCTATCAATTGTTGGATCCCCGGGAGTTTGTTGTAACCGGTCTACTAAGATCGTGGCCTTGGGTTGATCGGTATTGAGTTTGCGGCGGTCGTTGGCGCTGTCGTGGGTCTGGCTGACTTGTCGGCCTTTGACTCCCGGCGTCTTCATTGCTGTCGCGGACTCGGCTGGTCTACTGACACCCTGAGCCCCGTGGTAGATTGTCGTGGGTTTGGGTCAGTCGGTGTAGGCATTGGGTTCCCGGCGATCGTTGACGTTGTCGCGGGTCTGGCTGACTTGTCGGCCTCTTGACCCCGCCGTCTTCATCGCTGTCGTGGGCCCGGCTGGTTCACCGACCCCCTGGACCTATAGCGTTTTTGCATGCTTCCGACCGGGTCTGAGAGAGATCGACCACTAAATAAATAAAATCATTTTAGTGGACGCGAAAGTTCCATCCCCTCAAGGACAAAATCTCCGAACAATTAAGCGAAAGAGAAATCGGCGGAACAAGCGGGCGCGAAGAGAGCTTGACTTCCCTCAGGAGTCGGCAGGTCCTCCGCGCCTCCCCACTACACCGCCTCTACCGGCTTTCACAGAGGAGCCCGGTTGTTCGCACCACAGTCGCCCCGTTGTCGCGGGTTATCGCCCCGTTGTCTTGCCCTCTCGCCACGATCCCGCACCTTTTCGTCCTGTATGTCGGGTGGCTCCTTACCGCGTCCTCCCCGTTAACCCTGACCCAGCCGCTCTCCTCGAACCTCCCGCTTCCCCCTCCTCGTCCCGAGCTCCATCACCGACCCCCTCAACCGCCTCCACGGTTGATATTCCCGACCAAGAGGTGGATCCCGAGGTCGTCACATTAGATTAAGTTACAAACCCTGTTAGACTAATTAATTCATGTACATTTTAATCCTACACAATATACATACATCTCATCAATGTATCTAATTTAATTCAATAACACACACACCTTACGTCATGTCCAATATTTACACCATTAAATGTATCCGATTTTATTTTCCCCCGGCTTTTCATTTATTGTTAATTTTATTTCTTTTATACTAGATTACATCCTTTTTTTTGTATCAAATCATATGAACTTCATACTAGTTAACATTTCCTTCATGTCGAATAAAAACGAATACTTATGCTAATGACATCTCCGTTTATTCTTTAATTTAAGACCTCACCCTTGCCTCCCTCTTAAAGTCACACTAGGTCCGATCCCGAGTTAAAGGGATTGAATTCCCTGACTCGAAAGAGGACCGACGATCGCACCGCTCACGGAAGGAGTCTTACCGTCTCTACGGACGTTGACCCTTCCTGAGCCAATAAAAGTGCGTTCGGCTCGCGCCACGCGCCTCAGAGCGTGTACCTGCGAGCGATATTTGTAAGCATCTGGTTGCGTCCTTCCTTACCCCTACCCCACTGGTTAGCCTTTCCTTCGCTTCCCAGTTTTCTTTATCTTAATCCTGGGGTTGGACGTAACAATATCTTACTTTAAAATAAGTTTTGAAAATATATAGAATATAATTAATATATAAATGAATTAAACCTCAATAAGTAATAATATACTCTTATACATTTTTAAAGAAAGTTTAGTCTTGATGTTGCGCTCTCTTCTCTTCTTCCTGTGCCCTCTTTTTTCTTCCTCCTTCTCTGTCTCCACTCTCAGCAAGAAACTTCGATATTTTTTTTGGAATTTCGCTTTTTGATGTATTTAGTATCTTATTCGAAACAATCTCTACAAACAAAAAAATATATAAATAAGTTTATTACTAAACTATACAAAAGTTTATTTTATTCCAAACTTAATTCTTAATTACTTAGAACTGTTTGTTCTAACCTGTTGGTAAACTAACTAATAGTTTATTATTATGTTTTTATTATGTTTTTTCCCTTCATATTTGTTGAAGATGTTCGCGCACTTTTCTATAGCCAATCCTATCGCGTATTAGCTAGCCAATCATGGCACAGCATGTGGCAGCCGGAGCGCCGGCTACCTGCGGATACCGCCTTTACTCTCGATATATTGCGTGCGTGCGGCAGTAGCACATCCATTTGTTCTGTCTGTGCGCTGCTAGAGAAGGTCCGGTAAATCTGTTCCTAATAAACTCAGAAGTATTGTTCACTAAAAGTCTCTTTCATTTATCCGGTACATTATCCAGAGCCTCCTCAACAGGTTATGGGCCCAGGCTCGTTGTGCGCGGGATAATTCGTGAGAGAAATTGTGCGTGTGCGGTAAAAGAAAAGTGTGCCACGTGGCTGTGAACTACGGCAAGATGTCGGAAGAGATATCGGCGCGGAACATTACCAAGTTCAACGGCGAAAATTTCCAAGGCTGGAAATTTCAAGTAAATTCATTGTTCCTAGCGTGCGGAATTCAAGATGTTGTCACCGGGGCCAGAATTATGCCGCTGGACGTTGCTTCGGCTGAAGCAAAATTGTGGGTGCGCGATAATGCGAAGGCGATGTTTCTTATATCGTCGTCCATGGAGTTTGCTCAATTCGAGTGTTTGCTGTCGTGCACGTCAGCCAAGCAAATGTGGGATAAATTAGGACAGATACACGAACAGAAATCTGCGAGCAATAAATTGATGCTAACGCAGAAGTTTTTTCAATACCAAATGGGGCCTAATGACTCGCAGCAGTGACGCATATAACGAAAGTGCAAAATCTGGCTAGCCAAATAGCAGACGTTGGTGAAAAGCTATCGGAAGTGACTATAATGGCAAAAATCTTGGGCAGCTTGACGTTGAAATACAGTGCCTTTCAAACCGCGTGGGACAGCGTAGAACCGGGCAGACAGACAATGGCAAATTTACAGGAGCGGTTGATAAAAGAAGAAGCCAGATTAAGCGCGGAAAGTGATTCAAATAGTGCTCTCTATTCGGCGAAACAAGGAAAGAATTCTGCCGAAAGATCCAAGCCAGAAGAGAAAGACAATTGGAAAAAGAACGTTGAGTGTTTCAAGTGCAAACGGAAAGGTCACCTCGCGCGAAACTGTAGGTCAAAACGTTACGGAAAAGAAATAAACAACAACGAAAATCGTAACGGTCGTGACTGTGCATTCCTTGTGGAGACAGGAAAAGACTCAATAGTGCCATCTGTGGGACTTGTAAGAAAGTTGTTAACTACCGACCTAAGCAATGTATGGTTAGTGGACAGTGGCGCTTCGCGACATGTGACTTACCGACGCGAATGGTTCTCTGACTTACGCGCAACGAGTGATGGCGACACGATCTCATTAGGAGACAATGGCGTGTGTGAAGTGCGCGGAGTAGGAACAATAAAGGTTATGCGCTACGTATACGGAGAGTGGATTGAAACTCGTTTAGACGATGTACTGCATGTACCGAGACTCCGGAAAAATCTGTTTTCTGTTGGAGTGTGCACGTCGAAAGGTTATGAAGTTAAATTCTCGAATGACCGAGTGTCAATCGCGCAAGGTGATAGGACAGTTGCAGTGGGAATAAAGCAAGAAAATGAACTCTACCGTATGTGCTTTCGAATGACTGAAGAACAGAACAGTGAAGCAAATGTGTCAAGCACAAGTTTAAAGTTGTGGCATGAGAGACTTGGCCACGTAAACCAGAGGGCACTTGCAGAGATGGTCAAGGCAGGCCTGATGACTGGCGTGACGACGGATCGAGACTTCTTCTGCGAATCCTGCCAGGTTGGAAAATCCCATCGATTGCCGTTTAGTAAGCATAAGGAAGCGAGGGCAGTAAATCCAGGTGAGCGTATACATTCTGACGTTAGTGGTCCGATGTCAGTGGAGTCACTCGGAGGCGCAAGATTCTATGTAGTTTTCAAAGACGAAGCTACAGGTTATCGTCATGTGTCCTTTATGCGGCACAAGTCTGATGTGTACGATCAGTTTAAAACTTTTGTCAAGATTGTTTCGAATAAATTTGGTCGGGCAATAAAAGTTCTTCGCTGTGATAACGGGCGCGAGTATCGTAACAAGCAAATGGACGAATATCTTAAATCGTGTGGAATTGTTAGAGAGACCACGGCGCCCTATACTCCCGAGCAAAATGGGAAAGCGGAACGCGATAACCGTACTATTGTCGAGTGTGCGCGTACTATGTTACTTGCCAAGAATCTGCCGAAATTTTTGTGGGCGGAAGCAGTTAATACTGCGGTATATATACTAAATCGAACATTGTCGTCGGGCTTGAATAAAGACTTCACACCGTACGAACTTTGGACAAATAAGAAACCTAATTTAAATCACGTGAAAGTGTTTGGTTCCGACGCGTTCATGAACATTCCAAAACAATTCATAACGAAGTTTGACGCTCGCGCTAAGAAAGTGATACTAGTCGGGTATCAGGGTGACTCTCCGAACTATAGATTGTATGACCCGAAAGCTAAAACGGTGTCTGTTTCCAGAAATGTAATCTTTCACGAAAGCTGGGTGCCAGATTCGTCCCTGTCAGAAATTGCAGAACCAAGGGTTACACTTCCAAAGACAGAGATGAAGCAACCAGTAGAGCGACCGAGAGAGATAAGGCAACAAGCTATTGAGGAACATGAAGACAGACAAGAAGACACGTTTTTGGATGCGGATGAGGAATTCGTACAGCAGCCAACCCCAGCTGGTCCTGACTTGAGAAATCAGCAGCCAGCTCCAGCTGGACATAACTTGAGAGATCGAAACAGTATTCGACCACCAAGCAAGTATGCTATGTATGTTGCTGAATATAATTTACCCAATTCTTTTAGAGAAGCCATAAATAGCGAGCAGTCAGAAGAGTGGAAACAAGCAATTGAGGAGGAGTACCAGGCTCATAAGGCAAACCAAACGTGGAATCTGGTGAAAAGAGAGCCGGATATGAAAACCATTGACTCGAAATGGGTTTTTAAAATTATTCGAGACTCACAAGGGAAGGTACTTCGTTACAAGGCGAGACTGGTGGCCAGAGGCTTCAAACAGGAGCATGGAATTGACTTCAAGGAAACATTTGCGCCAGTCGTGAGGTACGACTCACTCAGAGTCTTGATGGCGATAGCAGCTCAAGAGGATCTTGAACTAATACAATTTGATGTGCAAACAGCGTTCCTCTACGGGGATCTCGAGGAGGACATTTATATGGAACTCCCAGATGGAATTAAACTTACAGAGAACGAAGAAGATTGTAACAAGATAAGCCTAGTCTGTAAGCTTTTAAAATCTCTATACGGGTTAAAACAATCTCCTCGTTGTTGGAATAAGAAATTTATTAGTGTTTTGAAACAATTTAACTTTAAAGAAATAGAAGCGGATAAAGGTATATTTGTTGGTTATATAAAGAACTGTAAAGTCATTTGAGCGTTATTTGTGGATGATGGTTGGCTGGCAGCGAAATCAAAAGAAATCCTTAAAATGGTTATTGATTACCTTAGAGAAATGTTCAATATTACACTTGGTGATGGTAGTAAATTCGTGGGTGTAGAGATAGATCGAAAAAGAGATGATAAATCTATTTTTATACATCAGTCTATGTATACTAAGAAAATTATGGAAAAATATGGAATGAATATCGCGAAAGCCGTTAGCACACCATCTGATCCACATACGATACTTGTACCCGTAGGTACAGATAATCCTGAAATAAATAACGTACCATATAGAGAAGCGGTAGGATCATTATTATTTTTAACGGTAGTTTCGCGACCTGACATTGCTCATGCAGTAAACATTGTCAGCAAATTTCTTAATAATCACAGTGCTGCGCACTGGAAAGCCGTGAAGCGAATTATTGCGTATTTAATTGGTACGTCTAACTACGGAATAGAGTACAAAAGCAGCGGTAGCAAATTTAGTTTAGTAGGCTTTTCCGACGCGGATTATGCTAATGATTTTGAAACCATACGTATCCACTAGCGGATACGTATTTTTATTAACAAACGGTCCAATATCGTGGTCTTCCCAAAGACAGAAGTTAGTTACATTAAGCACGACCGAGTCGGAATATGTAGCTGCAGCGGCAGCGACTAAAGAAGCAGTTTGGTTAAGAAAGTTATTAAAAGACCTCGGATATCCATGTGTTAACTCGACGGATCTATACATAGATAATCAAAGCACGATTAGACTGGTCAAAAACCCCGAGTTCCATAAGAGAACAAAACACATAGATATCCGATATCACTACATTAGAGAAAAGGTAGAAGATAAGGAAATTAATGTAATTTATGTACCTACAGAGAAACAAAAGGCTGATATTTTCACAAAACCGCTACCGAAAGAGAAATTTGCAATTCTGCGAGAAGGTTTAAACGTTAAACCAAAGACTGTTATTGATGATAAGACTAATTATTGTTAATAAAAAGTACTTAAACAGCGGTAGTGTTGAAGATGTTCGCGCACTTTTCTATAGCCAATCCTATCGCGTATTAGCTAGCCAATCATGGCACAGCATGTGGCAGCCGGAGCGCCGGCTACCTGCGGATACCGCCTTTACTCTCGATATATTGCGTGCGTGCGGCAGTAGCACATCCATTTGTTCTGTCTGTGCGCTGCTAGAGAAGGTCCGGTAAATCTGTTCCTAATAAACTCAGAAGTATTGTTCACTAAAAGTCTCTTTCATTTATCCGGTACATTATCCAGAGCCTCCTCAACAATATTAGACAAAGATACCCGGAAAAAAATGATTAGATATAATCATATATAATTATATCTGGTATATATATAATTATATATAATTATATATGTTTTTATATGGGGTTATATCTAATTATACATGGCCACATGTGCAATCAATGGTCCCACATACAACCAGATATAGCACCATATCTACTTGTATATAAATGTATATAATTTTATGTGAAGCCAGATATAATGATATGTGAGTAGTGCACTCTACATATAACTAGATATAGTATTATATACAACTATATATGCAGTCATATATAGCCAGATATATTAATGTGACTAATCTGGCGCTATATACAACCAAATATAGCACCATATCTAATCGTATATAAATGTATGTGAAGCCAGATATAATGATATATGAGTAGTGCACCCTATATATAACTAGATATAGCATTATATACAACTATATATGAAGTCATATATAGCCAAAGTTAATGTGACTAATCTTGTCCTATGTACAACCAGATATAGCACTATATCTGTATAGATATAGATTCGCAAGTCATCATATATGCTGCAAATATTTAATCCTAAATTTAAAAATTTATTTGAATCGTTTTTATATATATTATAGATATTAAATTCAAAAATTCGTTACATAATATTATATAATTCAGTATTATAAAATAATACTGCAGGTCATGTATGCGTACCCGGGAAAAAAAATTATATACAATTATATATAAATATATATGATTATATATAATGCAATTATATATGAATTTTGTCTCTATATAATCTATATATATATAATAGAATGTATGTATGTATGTATGTATGTATGTATGTTCTTTATACACTCTTAAACTATTCGAGCAAATTTTTACCAAAAGTATATAAAATAGGGGTAGAATTTTCCGGGGAGTGTTATAGAGTGTATAGTTTTTTGTTACCGATCTTTTTGGAAATCGGTATTCGAAATTTTTCTAATTTTTCGGGAAATAATTGACCGAATCTTAAAGAATTGTATATAAAACAGGGGTAGAATTTCTTGGGGAGTGTTATAAACTGTATAGTTTTTCGTTACCGATCTTTTGGGAAACCGGTATCCGAAATTTTTTTAATTTTTTGGGAAATAATTGACCGATGAAAGTATAAAATAGGGGTAGAATTTTTTGGATAGAGTATAGTTTTTCGTTACCGATCTTTTTGGGAATCGGTATCCGAAATTTTTTCAATTTTTCGGGAAATAATTGACCGAATTTTAAAGAATTTGTATATAAAACGTTGTCTTCCGCAAATACCACATACTTACAATATTTTTTGTAATGCTTGTTGTGAAAATTCGATTTGAGATTGAAATTAAATTCAAATAAGAAATAGTATTCAGTGAATACCGTTACGAATTGACGTTTTGTTTCGCATGAATTTCGTATTGACGTTTTGTCTCGCATGAATTTCGTTTAAGTTTGTTACAAAGCTGAAACTTCAAGTCAAACGAATATAACGCGAGCAGTATTGAAATTGTAAATATAATCAGTTTTAAAATGTGAGTCAGTGATATTAATTGCAAATATTAATTGTAATGGTTCTAAATTGTGAACCTGTGTGTGTTAATAATTTTTTTGAGTACGGAAGAGTCGGAAAGAGCGGAGATTGGGAACGTAAGGGAAAGCACGCGAGCGAGCAACGCACGCAATATTTTGAAATAGATAAGTAAAACGTCGTTTTCCGTAAATAACATATACTTACAATATTTTTTGTAATGCCTGTTGCGAAAGTTCGATTGAACGTGAGGGAAAGCACGCGAGCGAACAACGCACGCAATATTTTGAAATAGATAAGTAAAACGTCGTTTTCCGTAAATAATCCCACACAGCACGGGGAGCTCTCGGGGAGTTCCTGAGGAGCTTATAAAATTTTTCGTAAGCTTCATTTAAACTTCAAAAGAACTCGCACGGAGCTTCCCGGGAGCTCCTATGTCCGCTTTTGAGAGCTCCCTGGGAGCTTCATTAAAGCTCGTAGGGAGATCTGAAATCATGTTTTAATAGCTCTCTGCGAGCTTCAAAGTAGTTCCCGGGAAGCTTCCATATAAGCTCCCTGGGAGCTCGTACGTCCTCTATTGCGAGCTGCCTAAAAGCAGAACGGGGAGCTCCCGGAGAGTTCCTGAGGAGCTTATAAAATTTTTCACAAGCTTCATTTGAACTTCAAAAGAACTCGCACGGAGTTTCCCGGCAGCTCCTATGTCCGCTTTTGAGAGCTCCCTGGGAACTTCATTAAAGCTCGTAGGAAGTTCTGAAATCATGTTTTAATAGCTCCCTGCAAACTTTAAAGTAGTTCCCGGGAAGCTTCCATATAAGCTCCCTGGGAGCTCGTACGTCCACTATTACGAGCTGTTTAAAAGCAGCGACACTAGATGATTTCCATTTATATCAAAGCTCAGATAAATCTTACTTCTGTCTTTCTTTAACAAGAATGTTGAAGAAAGACAAAAGTGAGATTTATCTGAGTTTTGATGTAAATGGAAAGCATCTATAGTTCGCATAAAGTTTTATCTGCGCTCGTAAGAGCTCAGAAATTTTTTGAGAGCTTCTTGCAAAAATAGTTTGCATGCAAAGCTCGCCGAGAGCTTCTCAATCCGTTTTCGCGGGATTCTTATTTGTACTAATCACTATATATGTATTTTATATAATAATTATTAGAAACAATTTAATTATTATTTTATATTTTGAAATAAAAAGTATATATTTTATGCATACAAAAATATATTAATAATAATAATTTGCAATAATAATTAGATTAAAAAACATGAATAACTTGTTTTAATTAAGAACTTTTTAAATCTATCTTATGTTATAATCTCGCTAATCGATCGTGTTGACGTTGTCTTGATTAACAGACATAAAAAAATTAATTGAGCACATTATGTGGATTCATCGTCTTTCTCTTGAGATGTTAAAGCCGTGGATCCCACACGGATGGCATTCTTTCTTTTCCATCTATCACCGGCATGGTGAAACCATACCATAACTTTTTTTCTATCTCACTTTGGTTTGTGTTGGGATGTTCTTTTAAAATCGTCTCTGTAAAATTATAATATATATCATGAATGAATTATATATATACACAGAGAATATATATACATAACATATAAGTACGGATAAATTATATACCAATGAGAGTTTTTGCCATTTTCATCCATCGAAAGGCAAATGTTTTTTTCCGCCCTGTCCATGAATAATCACGCGCCAATGCATCCGAAAATATAGTACTCAAAACGTTGCTCACGTGTTTGGTTGCAGTTTTGCCACCAATGGAATTCGAACCATAAAGTGTTTCTATCACATAATAAGATAAATATATATTAATAAGATCGTTAATATAATTTGTGAAACATTTATTTTGTAGGATGACTCGATTAAACGGAAGAGTTGCAGTTTACACAAACATATGTACAAATGTAAGGGTCGGAAAAAGTATTAATTTCCATTTACATAAGCAAAATTTACGTCTTATTACTAGAACTTTACTTTTTTAATAGCAGTATGTGCGCGTAAAATTCCTTCTTCTTCTTCTTGGCTTCTTGTCGGAATCCTATATTGTGTGTGTGTGTGTGTGTGTGTGTGTGTGTGTGTGTGTGGTGTGTGTGTGTGTGTGGTGTGTGTCTGTGTGTGTGTGTGTGTGTGTGTCTGTGTGGTGTGTGTGTGTGTGTGTGTGTGTGTGTGTGTGTGTGTGTGTGTGTGTGTGTGTGTGTGTGTGTGTGTGTGTGTGTGTGTGTGTGTGTGTGTGTGTGTGTGTGTGTGTGTGTGTGTGTGTGCTTCGGTTTTTAGCTGACTAATGGCATATCGACTAAAATACTTAGATACGAGTAGACTCACAAATTGTGTGCAAACAGCATTAGATGATAATTGACTTTCGAATGCATCTACTGCGTTTTTCGATTGCAGATGGAAGTGCATCTATTTCAGTCTGCCTATTTTGTGACAGGTTGCGATTCTCATCTCCCGACCGAGCCACTTGAATAAGGTAGTTAATTTTCTTTTCTAGCTTTAAGAAGCTTTCCTGATGCTTCTGTCGACAATGTGCTGCGTAACATCAAAATAGCGTGTATAATTATATGCGTATAGGCACTTCCATGTGCCTATTTCCAGGCCAGGAAATGCCGGGCAGGCGCCAGGCATTTCCAACGTGACGGAAACTCTGTGTCTATTGCCTGTGTCACTGCTTATTCTGCATTTATACATGATTTCTGATTTCTATTCCCTGTTCCTATTGCCTGTTGCCTGGCATTGTGGAAAGGGCTTAATACTCTCATTACGACGTAACGTGGAACAGTGAATAACGCGCAAAAAGAAGCCGGAATCAACACGCACGAAATCCATCACGCGTCAACATAATGTACGACGTACAAGAATGCGCGCAATGGCACACGTGGTCGCGAGAACAAAGGACGCGAGAAACGACGGATTCGCGATCTCGACATTAGTTACCGGCGTTCCTCCCGCGATCTCTAGGAGCCTACGACTTTAATCCGCGATCCCCGTAGCCAATGAGACTATCCTGGGGACTCTCGCTCTCGATGCCGATCACTAACGCGAAATATACTTGTCGGCGAGTAACACTACCGCGGTTTCGGCAGTCGAGCGAGGACGTAACTCGGAGGGCAGTGTCATGGCTTTACACACGCGAAGGGTGTACGGCAAACCTTGCAACCGCATGCTTCCCAGTCGCTACCCCTGAGTAAAGGGGCACTATTTCAGCACCCGCAGAAGGAGGTAGCGGAGCAGCCGATGTATTGGGAGACCAGGGACGCAGCCCGGGAGGACCCGGATTAGAGCCGTGCCCACACGGCACAACAGGCGTTCCGAGGATGAGGGGACAAAGTCCCTATGTTCTAGTCCATCCGGCGCAATATATAGTGAATTAGGTCATAAGTTGCGTAGGGGGAACTACCCGACATAGAGTAAAACAATAGGACAAGCGCGGAAATTAGACGCGAATGGAGCGCAAGCGCGCCGTTGAGGGGCGCCATCTAATGATGGTAACGCGAAATAGCATTCTAAAGCCGAAATAGCGAACCACGCGAGACGGTTCGCCAACATGCGATCCGCGCATAATTCAAGATAGAACGCGGGCTATGACGAGCCTCCGGAACCCGGAGAACGATCACCGGTGATCGCCGCGACAAGATGGCCGCGAATAAACAAAATGGCGGACCATCCGGCATGGGTCATAAAAAAGCGAACCGCATGCATTTCCGGGAAACGCACACCGTATGACGAACCTCTGGGCCGCCAGAGTGAGTCACCGGCCATCGGCGATACAAAATGGCCGCGTAGAACCAAGATGGCGAACCACCCGGGTTGGTTCATAAACGCGCGAACCGAGAATGTTTCGGGAAAACTAATGGCGTATGACGAGCCTCTGGACCGCCAGAGAGAGTCACCGACAATCGGCGATCCAAAATGGCCGCGTCGAAACAAGATGGCGGACCATCCGATATGGTTCGGAAAAAAGCGAACCGCGCGTAGAGTCGCGACGGCGACCGCCCATGACGCTTCTGACAAGCGCGATAGACGATCAGGGACCACTCATAACCTCAAAATTTGTACAGGTGGCGAGATTGCGAACCACGCATAAATCGTATAAAATCGAATAGAAAACTATCGGTGATCCATCGGGGACACCTAGTACACCCGACGGGCCGAGCCGCGAGTCGATACGACCACCGGGTCGGAAGTTACAGAACCGTCCGCAATCTCCATACCTAGGGGTCTTCCTCAGGGAAGTGACCCGCCATTGGCCATACGAGGTCCCGATGACGAGTCATAGGGGGTCGGCGTCAACGGCCTCCAGGTCGAAGTGCACCTGGACGTCTTCCTCAGGGAAGTCGTCCGAATGGAGCATTCTTGGAGGGGGAAAGACCCTGCGCAGGGGTCGGCGTCAACGTCATGTGACAATTAGCGATTCTGAAAAACCGCTACCTCATTGCCAGGTCAGGGCATTGTACGGAATAGGCCCCGAGTGGAAATTTCCACGGCAATGACGTAGTAGTAGAAAAAACGCGAACAACACGGGTAACTGCGTAGCGTGGAAAGTTCCCGAAAAGAGAAAGTCGTTACGGCGCCGGAGTGGGGGCCGAAGCGCGAAGTGGGGAGCCAACGAGCGCAGAGATACTCGGGGCAGTCTCTCGCGAGAATCGAAAAGGGTAAGACGTGTGTCGCGCTGTGTGTCGCGCCGTCGCAGAAAGTTCGCGATTGAGCGTAAAATGTTAATTGTCACATCGCGTATTTATTTATAACAACGGGGAAAACCGTCACGTAACGTCCGGAAGTAATAATAACGCGCCGCCGCGAAACCGCGAGCCGCCCGACTTCCGTGAGCGAAGTGAAGTGCGTAGTTCTCTGTGCGAGTCGAAATTGTTTATAACAATCCCGTATGATTGTTGTCGAGGACAAGCGAAGTCACGTTGTGCGATTCGCGAGTTTAAACAAAGTAAATTAACGCAGTTAGTGCGTCATTGTAACTTGATGACGTCACGACGATATGTCGCGCTAAGTCCCGATTGCGCTAGGGATTTGTTAATAACAATGGTGAATGATTGTTAGCAACGACTGACGGAGCCGACATATGCGGTTGGATTGTTTAAACGAACGTGAATTATCGAGATAGTGCGTCACTACCGACTAACGACGTCACGACCGCATGTCGCGCCAAGTCCCGCTTGCGCTAGGAATACGTCGATAACAATGGTGAATGATTGTTAGCAACAACCAACAACGCCGACATATGCAGTTGAATTGTTTAAACGAACGTGAATTACCGAGTTAGTGCGTCACCACCGACGGATGACGTCACGACCGCTTGTCGCGCTAAGTCCCACCAGTGCGGGGAAATCGTTGATAATTGTGACGAATGACTGTTACATAAGACGAGCACAAGCGCCATCCGCGATTTAATTGTCCGAACAATTAATGATGTCGGAGATAGTGCGTCACCGCTGACTGATGACGTCATGAGACGCTGTCGCACTAAGTCCCTCATGCTATGGAAATTCGAATGCGAATGCGATGAATGATTATTAACAACGACCAGCGAATGCGCCATATGCAATTTATTTATTTATAAACCCGAGATTAGCGGAGATAATATGCCAACGTAAGATACATGCGTCATCGACACCGACGTACGCCACGTACCTGAAACACCTCATTTGTGAATGCGAAGCAACACAAAGGAACCTAAGTGAATAAATATTGTGAATTATTAGTTTGGATAAAACCATTTGTCAAATTACTTACCTACTGCTTACCTAATCCTACGGCGGCGACGTCCTTTGTCCACTGCGGTATGCGATTGAACGCGACGATCCGAGTGAAGGCGAGGATGATCCAGATGCGACGGGAACCTGAAAAGTAGAAAATATAAGTAAAAGTTACAGTCCATGCTTACCTGTCATACCGATAGCGATCCATATGAGTCCCTAGACATCACGGTAGCGGAACCACGCGACGATCCGGGTGTTGTTGACGGCGTTGATCCAAGGGTGCAGGAAACCTGTAAGGGGAAAAGGGGACGTTAGTAACATTGACACTTGGCGAAGTCAACGATAAAGCACGGCAATTTAGGAACTTACCTTAACTCCTTCTCGGTTAGAGGGTCAAACCGAGTGGCGACCCGTGATTATTAGGACAACTAAGCGTGATCCGAATTACCTCAACTGGCCGTCCGGTTACAGTATATAGGACTCGGCAACCTCACCGAAAAGTCTGCTCCCTCGAGCGTTGCGGGATGCCGTCGTCACAGGCCTCGACTTCGTCACCACAATGCGGCTCGATAGCCGGGCACGATCGAAAGCGTGTAATCAAACGTTGACGTGTCACGCCGGAAGACGACCAGGAACAGGAAGTGCTCGCGAGATTTTGCTCGATCGCGGAATCGATGACGCGCCCCACTCGAGGCGCGCGCGGCCCTTCGACGTGACAGCGCGGGCCAAGGGCCCGCCCAGGGGCGCCCAGGGGCGGGCTTGCGTGTTTGCGACAGATCCTCACGCAGGGCGGTCAATCGCAGAGACAGAGGGAGCCCCTGCGGGGGTCCCTCGCTTTTGCGGCGATCTTTCGGCACTCTTTAAACGGTGATCCAGATACGCCGATCTCTCTGCAACGCTTCAATGTGACTCACGGGTGCTGGCCAGCCACCCCCGTAGTCTCATCGTTGCTGCCGTGGAAACTTGTTCTCACCCGGCGCCAGGGCCTTGCTGCGCCAAGCTCCGTCCGCTGTCGTATCACGCTCCGCGCGTGTGCTTTCCTGCACCCCTTCACGTCTGGTGGCCCGCGAGCTCCGCTAATACTGGCTTCTGTCGGTCGATTCCTCGTCTCCGTCCCTCCGGTTGACCCCAACGCTCCGAATCGAGGTGCCGATTACAATACAAAAAAAAAAATAATGGGATCAGAAAATAATACAATCTAACTATGCCCCTGGAGATCTCGCTATCGCCTCCCTGGACTGTTCTCGGGCGCAAAACCCGCGCCTTGTAACGGCGGCGGGGATGCTGCCACGATGCAGCGAAACTGCAACGTCACAACACATATAAAAAATTATTATAAAATATGTTATGTATTCTTTTTGTTAGAAGATCTACATATGCTTTCAAACAGTTTTTCAGAATATCATAACATAAAAGTAAAGTTAATTGTTAATAAAAATTGATATTAACGAATGAAATATTAACAAACCTTCTGGAATAAATAATTCTCAGAATAAATAAAAAAATAATTAATTCTGAATTCTTAGAATTTTTTTCGTGTTTTTCGCTCTATCCTCCAATGCAATAAAAATAAAAAAAGAAAAGAAAAAACCTATGACAAATGGATTCGATTTAATAACTGTATTGCTGATTTTTCCAAAAAATGAACTCCCTGGGAGCTTGTTTTATCGAATTCGGTAAGCTCCACCGAAAGCTCAGCAAAATGAACTCCCTGGGAGCTTGTTTTGTCGAATTTGGTAAGCTCCACCGAAAGCTCAGCAAAATGAACTCTCTGGGAGCTTGTTTTGTCGAATTTGGTAAGCTCCATCGAAAACTAAGCAAAATAAACTCCCTGGGAGCTTGTTTTGTCGAATTTGGTAAATTCCCCGAGAGCTCAGCAAAATGAACTCTCTGGGAGCTTAATCGGAGCTTTGTGCTGTGTGGGCTGGTTCTACAATGCGAGTCGTGGGTCGCAGGTCGTAGGAAATTGACTAATTACATTCGAATTTGTGGAGAATAATCGACTGTGATTGGTCAATTTCTTGCGATTCGCGACTTGCAACTGCTTGCGACACGCATTGTAAACCCCGCATAATTGTAAAAGTTACGAATATACGACGACAATTTTATGTTCACCCTGCCTGCGTTCCGTAACGCGCATATGCGCGCATTTATCTATAGTATACGTAACGTTTACTATAGAAAATGCGCGCATATGCGCGTTACGGAACGTGGCCTAGATCGAGTGTATCCACTAAGTTTCGACATGTGTGTACAGCTTGATGCTTTGTTATTTATCGACACTTAGGCCGGTATTCATAGTCGGATCTTATTTCAAAACCGTCTTAAGTAATGTCTTAAGATGCTAATACGGCTCTGTGATTGGTTCATAACATCTTAAGATTGTACTTAAGACGGTCTTAAATATAAGATCTGACTATGAATACCGGCCTATGAATACCGGCCTTAGGCCGGTATTCATATTCAGGAGGTCGATTCTGTATTTTGAGATGAGATGAAAATTACAAAAGTAAACAGATTTACTAGATTTCGACAAATGAAATTGTAAATTTTCTAGTGAATTTCTTTACTTTTGTAATTTTTATTTCGTCCCAAGATACAGAATCGACCCCCCCCAGGTTTCAAGACCGTCTCAAGGAGATCCTAAAGCCGTAATTCTAACCGGTTTTTTTCTTAGCACTAATCTTTTAATTGGCTTTATAGAAATGCAAAATTCTTGTCTAGAATTAAAGTACGCATCAAAATCTAGGTTATGGTGGTCGAATTTATAAGTGGTGGTCGTCACGTATAACAAAAAAATATTAATTTTTTTGTTTTTGATATAAATTCGACCACCATGACCTAGATTTTGATGCGTACTTTAATTCTAAACAAGAATTTTGCATTTCTATAAAGCCAATTAAAAGATTAGTGCTAAGAAAAAAACCGGTTAGGATCACGGCTTTAGAATCACTTGTAATATCTTAAGATGCTAATACGGCTCTGTGATTAGTTAATGACATCTTAAGATTGTACTTAAGATAGTCTTAAACATAAGAACCGACTATGAACACTGGCCTTAAATACACATTTAAAAACTTTTTAGATAATCAAACAATCTGTAATATCTATGTAGATGCTGTACAAATCATTTTATAGACTAAAAGAAGTATTTAAGATGATCTGTAAATATAACAATTGATTAAGAACAAGCCTTAATAGTGCGCACTCAGTGTGCACTAGTGCAATCGCTCGAATTCGCTAGTGTATAACACTCGATCAAGTCTGATCTAATTCGACATAAAAGTGTCGTCGTATATTCGTAGGTTAACGGTTAAAGATACCGTGTGTATCTAGATTAAATCATTCCACATCAAGTAACATACAGGTGATCTTAATTTTCCAAAAACTGTACGGTGAACACTTTTTGGTACGTAATAATTTTACAACCTTAGCTAATTATTATTTCTCTATTCTATATTAGAATTGCAGTAGAGCGTGATCGGGACTGCGAGAGTATCGAGTCGAGTGTTTTGACCTTACGGTTTACGGTCCATTCGCTTAACGTGCGCGGACCGGTTCGGACGTGTTTCGTCCGGAAGGAAAATTTTTTGGAGTATTGCGACTGTTACTGTCGGCATTGACCCCACTCAGTTTTTCTGTGTTTTCCATTTAGACTTTGTTACGCAACGTGTTCTAGACTTTATTCAACAAACAGTGGTAAATGCTGGCCATATTGACCTCGCTAGAGGCAGGAGCAAATACAAATATAAGAAGAAGGTCGACGATAATATTGTGACCGTTAAACATACCGTGTATCTAGCGGGAATAATTAACAAATTATTCCATCAGGTAATATACAGATGATCTTAATTTTCCCAAACTACGGTGAACACCGTTTGATTCGTAATAATTTTATAACCTTAGCCTAATTATTATTTCTCTATGTTCTACGATTTTAGAATTGTGAGCGCATATAGTAGAGCGTGATCCGGATTATCGAGAGTGTCGAGTCGAGTGTTTTGCATGGCCTTACAGTCGACGATAATATTGTGACGGTTAAAGATACCGTGTATCTAGCGGGAATAATCAACAAATTATTTCATCAAGTAATATACAGGTGATCTTAATTTTCCAAAACTGTATGGTGAATACTTTTTGATACGTAATAATTTTATAACTTTAGCTAATTATTATTTCTCTATGTTCTATGATTTTAGACTTGTGAGCGCATAGTAGAGCGTGATCCGGATTATCGAGAGTGTCGAGTCGAGTGTTTTGGCCTTACGGTCGACGATAATATATTGTGACGATTAAAAATACCGTGTATCTAGCGGGAATAATTAACCAATTATTCCATCAGGTAATATACAGATGATCTTAATTTTCCCAAACTACGGTGAACACCGTTTGATTCGTAATAATTTTATACCTTAGCTAATTATTATTTCTCTATGTTCTATGATTTTAGACTTGTGAGCGCATAGTAGAGCGTGATCCGGATTATCGAGAGTGTCGAGTCGAGGGTTTTGGCCTTACGGTCGACGATAATATATTGTGACGATTAAAAATACCGTGTATCTAGCGGGAATAATCAACAAATTATTTCATCATTATACAGGTGATCTTAATTTTCCAAAACTGTATGGTGAATACTTTTGATACGTAATAATTTTTTATAACTTTAGCTAATTATTATTTCTCTATGTTCTATGATTTT
>JASTWK010000828.1:0-74359 GCA_030770225.1 Temnothorax unifasciatus
GGCGATACGAATCAGGCGCGGTACGTGGTGCGCAAGTAAAGAAATAGTTACCGAAGTAACGAATTACAATGTATATATATATATATATACATGTATTCCAACTTAATAAACTGCGCGCCGATTATTTGTCGGACTTGAAACGCAGCTATCGTTGGAAAATTAATCCCCTTCCCTCCCCGAATTAAATCTACACGATTTAATTATTTAAAAAACCGTCAAGAAATTATTGCAAAAAATATTACCTCAGCCAGGATTCGAACCTGGAACCTCCCTCATTCCGTGTAGGGCGTAATTTTCCAACGATAGCTGCGTTTCAAGTCCGACAAATAATCGGCGCGCAGTTTATTAAGTTGGAATACATGTATATATATATATATATATATATATATATATATATATATATATATATATATATATATATATATACATTGTAATTCGTTACTTCGGTAACTATTTCTTTACTTGCGCACCACGTACGCGCCTGACTCGTATCGCCGTCTATTAATTTGTTGATATTTTCCACGAGTCTAATAATATATTTGAATTTACGCAGGCGGAACTTGCGTTTGTTAAACTTATTAACTGGCTATTGCGAAAAATATTACTACATGCCTCGGTAGTCGAATTGGTACGACGCCCTACACGGAATGAGGGAGGTTCCAGGTTCGAATTCTGGCTGAGGTAATATTTTTCGCAATAATTTCTTGACGGTTTTTTAAATAATTAAATCGTGTAGATTTAATTCGGGGAGGGAAGGGGATTAATTTTCCAACGATAGCTGCGTTTCAAGTCCGACAAATAATCGGCGCGCAGTTTATTAAGTTGGAATACATGTATATATATATATATATATATATATATATATATATATATATATATATATATATATACATTGTAATTCGTTACTTCGGTAACTATTTCTTTACTTGCGCACCACGTACCGCGCCTGACTCGTATCGCCGTCTATTAATTTGTTGATATTTTCCACGAGTCTAATAATATATTTGAACTTTTTTTACCATTCGATCATTTTCAGTGATCTCATAAGAACATATATTTGTAATTATACCTTTCGTACCGTCTCGAGTAACAATGATAGAATCATTGGACTTATTCGCTCGCGTGTAAATTTCACTTGTGAAACGAAGTCCGTGGCAAAGCATTTTATAGAATACTTTGCAAGATATAGCACTTCCAAAACAATTTTGTTCTTCTAAAGTTAATGTATAGTCTTTACCTGATCCAAGTAATACACAATCGTCAATTTTACAAACATATTTCAACCTGTTTTGAAAATAATGTGCACAAAAGTCTATAAATCTATTACCGTTTGGAAACTTGTTCAAGTGCATGGGCAGTTGTTTATAAAAGAAATATCTCCTCGCAATCTGTACAGCTATAAGATATGGACTAGTCTTCATCTGAAGTATTAATCTGTTTTCATTTTCAAAGGGAAAGGTATTATGAGTCCACAAAGGTCCCCAGTTCTTTACGCTCGTACTTAAGTGTAAGAGCAAGTGCATATTGAACGTCATAGAAGATTTTCCAAAATACTTTTGCAATTGAACCAGAAATTTAATCAGCAACTGGTGAGCATGATCAATACTTTCTATTGTTACGGATTTTTGTAATAATATATGAATGGCAGTTATCAATAGTGCCACATGCCGCAAATATTTCATAGGAAGTAATCCCCGCAGACATATCAACATGTACCACAGGAGCCAAGAACGCCATTCCGAAACTTTCCAACACTTTCGTTCTTCAAGTGTTCTTGGTAATCGTGTGATACGTGTTGGTGGTCGAATAGAAGTTAGACGCTGATTTATTATAGCTAACTGATTTGGCGAACCAACATAATATTTTTCCCCTCGTGACGTTAATATCATCTCTGTATATTGCCGAGCAACTCCTAGTAAAACAGAGTGCATATAATCAGGTACTATTCCATCTACCAAATTAAATCCTTCCAGATTCATCAGTACCGACGGACCTTTAATTCCCATATTCATGACTGGACGAATTTCATCATTTAACGCATTTTGCATTCTACATCTTATAGATGCATCTGTGCGATTCGGAGGTACACACGTCGACATAGTATATCGGCGATATTCATCAACACCTTCGGTAGGATGTTCGCAAAAGTTGCATCCGTAAAAGCCGTTAAAACGAATCATGTTCAAAATACAAGGTTGGGCAACAGAATCTACGCAGCAACATATAGGGTAGACTTTACTGGTAATAATTTCGTTGTTCAGATTCCATTGTACACCGTCCCGCGCCAAAGAGTTTGCTTCATTGACGAATGGTCGTAAAAACGTGTTCATATTGGGTTCTTTCTTGTGTACCCATAATCCGATTAGAAACATATGTTTTGATCGCATTTTCAACGGCAACTCATGTAACATAGCATATACAGGCCAAATAGATGTTTTGCTTGATTTCGCTGCTTGACACCCGTCTGTATTAAAAGTATATGACAAATTCCATCTGGAATCTAACTGATTACCTGGAGCAGAATATTTTTTGTACATATAGCCATCATAAATATCTTCTAATGCATTATTGTTTTCTTTTCGCCGAGAAAAGCGGTGGTCTAAATGTTTCGAAATATTTGGATTATTCAATAAAATTTGCAGCTGGTATGTAAAATTTAAAGTTATAAAGAATGACGATATTGCAGCGTCATCAATATCTCTCTCACAGGCATGACATACTACGTTAGCCGAACGTAAGTTTGGTCGTTCACCGAGGTATCTTTGGCAACTTGGACAAAATAAGTGGACTTTAATAGTGTCTTCAGCTAATGGAAAATGTTTGAATAAACTGTACTTTGAACTTGGTAAGACATCCTTGCTGTACAACTTATTTATCATATTTATGATGTCAAGTATCGCAACCCAAGTCAAACAGTGTTTTCTACCTATAAGTGTGGCCATTATTAGCGCTTCTCCTTTTGTTGTTGCTAAACATGGGCACAATTTTTTACTCAGAAATCGATCATACTGATTGTCCAATATCTGCAGTCACATAAGAAAACAGTTGAGTTAATAGAAAGTAATATTTAAGTTTATCTCAAATATTTTAATTTATTCCCAGCAAATATATAACTGTTACTTATAATGTCCCACTCAATAATATAAAAATGTCATATACGCGTGTGTTATATAACAGTTATTGTTGAGTGGGAAATTATAACTAACAGTTATATAACAGTTACTTTGTGTTTGCTGGGTTTCGATTTTATCAATGTATAACATACTTCCTCGTCGTTTTCGTTTTCTTCAGAAGAATTTTCTTGAAATAACGCTTCGTTGAACACATCATCATCATCAAATAGTTCATTATGATGTTGCTCCTGAAACATAAAGATCTATTATTATATAAGAAGTAGATCTCAAATATTCGAGTTTATTTCATTAATCGATTATAACATACTTCCTCATCGTTTCCATCTTCTTCAGAACTGTAATTTTCTTCAAATAACACATCTTCCTCGAACAAATTCGCATCATTATCAGATGGTTCATTATAATGTTGCTCCTGGAACAAAGATCTATTACATGTAAAAAGTACATTTTACATTTTAATGTATAGACATCTATATACATTTTTTACTCACAGGAGATGAATGCAGATTTTGTTCATATTCTCTTCCAATATCATTAGTAATTTGAATGTCAGCATTGATTCTCATTTCTTCATTAATTGTTGACAGAGAGTGATTGATCTTCTGTAATGTACATAATAAAACGTTACGTAGGGAATAAATATTTATTTATTATATATGTATATGTATATATACACTCGTACAAAAAAAATAGGGAACACTTCATGAACTCTAAAAATTAGGCTATTTTCAAACTGCTGTAAGTCGGCGAAAAATTATCGTAAAAAAAAATTTAAAAAAGCATTTTGAAGCTTGAAGTTTCAACTTTAACGCACTTTCGGTGGATTTTTAAATTTTTTTTATTTTCTCTGTTGTACGCCTTAAAAAGAACACATTGTTTTGTTCCTTAAAATTAACTTATGTTTGACTACTTGAAACTTAATTAAAAATTTTTTTTTTCAAAAAATTCAATTAACGTTTCATAAACTACATAATTTTACCTACAAAATGCTTTTTTTTAAATTTTCCTACGATTTTTTTTGACCGATTTACACGACTTTGAAGCAAACCCTGTATTTTTTAGAAAAAATGACGTAACTCGATGAAAAATCATCGTAGAACAAACAAAAAAAAAGCATTTTAAAGCTCAAAATGTCAGCTTTAACGTGGTTTCGGTGACTGTAAAAAATTTTTCTGTCTTCCTTATTTGGTGCTAAATTAAAAATGTTGATTTATTCCTTAAAATTACACATTTTTAACACTCTGCAGTTTGATAAAAAAAATTTTTTCACAAAATTCAATACAAATACCACAAACTGTAACATTTTACCTACAAAATGCTTTTTTTTAAAATCTTCCTACGATTTTTTTTGACCGATTTACACAATGTTGAAGTTAACCCTTTTTTTTCTTGAAAAATGACATTTACCGCCGACATTAGCATTAACCAATGTGCACCACGTGGAGGTTGTCGGTCGGATTTTGCACATCGTGTGTGTGTGGTGTGTGTGTGTGTGTGTGTGGGTGTGTGTGGTCACAGCAGAGATAAGGACTCCGCAGCTCGTCTTTCTGCAGTATTTAAATGACTCCAAACCCTCTCTGCTGTGGTGTGTGTGTACGTGCGCGCGAGTGCCTTTAAAATTGTGTATCACCTCCTCTCTGATTAATTACTGCTTGCAATCGCTCTCGCATGTTTATGCATCTTTTAATTGCGCTTTGTGGAATTTCGCGCCAAATTTGCCTAAGCGCTTCTCCCAATTGGTTCAAATTGAACACATTTGGGACGAAATAGGACGACGATTAAGGCGTTGCGAGGAGCAGCCGTATAATCTGAACCAATTGGGAGAAGAGCTTAGGCAAATTTGGCGCGAAATTCCACAAAGCGCAATTAAAAGATGCATAAACATGCGAGAGCGATTGCAAGCAGTAATTAATCAGAGAGGAGGTGATACACAATTTTAAAGGCACTCGCGCGCACGTACACACACACCACAGCAGAGAGGGTTTGGAGTCATTTAAATACTGCAGAAATGACGAGCTACGGAGTCCTTATCTCTGCTGTGACACACACACACACACACACACACACACACACACACACACACACACACACACACACACACACACACACACACACACACACACACACACACACACACACACACACACACCACACACACACACACACACACACACACACACACCACACACACACACACCACACACACACACACACACACACACACACACACACACCACACACACACACACACACACACACACACACACACACACACACACACACACACACACACACACACACACACACACACACACACACACACACACACACACGATGTGCAAAATCCGACCGACAACCTCCACGTGGTGCACATTGGTTAATGCTAATGTCGGCGGTAAATGTCATTTTTCAAGAAAAAAAGGGTTAACTTCAACATTGTGTAAATCGGTCAAAAAAAATCGTAGGAAGATTTTAAAAAAAGCATTTTGTAGGTAAAATGTTACAGTTTGTGGTATTTGTATTGAATTTTGTAAAAAAAATTTTTTATCAAACTGCAGAGTGTTAAAAATGTGTAATTTTAAGGAATAAATCAACATTTTTAATTTTAGCACCAAATAAGGAAGACAGAAAAATTTTTTACAGTCACCGAAACCACGTTAAAGCTGACATTTTGAGCTTTAAAAATGCTTTTTTTTTGTTTGTTCTACGATGATTTTTCATCGAGTTACGTCATTTTTTCTAAAAAATACAGGGTTTGCTTCAAAGTCGTGTAAATCGGTCAAAAAAAATCGTAGGAAAATTTAAAAAAAAGCATTTTGTAGGTAAAATTATGTAGTTTATGAAACGTTAATTGAATTTTTTGAAAAAAAATTTTTTAATTAAGTTTCAAGTAGTCAAACATAAGTTAATTTTAAGGAACAAAACAATGTGTTCTTTTTTAAGGCGTACAACAGAGAAAATAAAAAAAATTTAAAAATCCACCGAAAGTGCGTTAAAGTTGAAACTTCAAGCTTCAAAATGCTTTTTTAAATTTTTTTTTACGATAATTTTTCGCCGACTTACAGCAGTTTGAAAATAGCCTAATTTTTAGAGTTCATGAAGTGTTCCCTATTTTTTTTTGTACGAGTGTATATATATATATATATATATATATATATATATATATATATATATAAACTCGGCACAAAAATTAAAGGAACACTTAAATTTTCTTAAAAACTAGGCAAAATTTGAGCAGCTGTATCTTCGTTAAAAATGAACAAAATTTAAGTTTAAAAAAAGGGTTTAAAGCTTGAAATCTCTACTTTCAGAAGATCACCATTTTCTTTTAGTTTCTGTGAGTTTGGTAATTTTTACATATAGAAAACCACGAGCTAAACAAAATGGGAAATTTTCTTCTCACTTTGTGGGCCTGTCACGTGCTCAAAAAAATTCTGTGAAAATTTTTGACTTCCCAATGTGAAAGCTCGAAGTTTTCCCTACAAAATCTTTTTTTAAAAATGTTTCTACGATTTTTTGTTATTGAGTTAACGCGGATTGAATAAGAATGAGCATTTTGACTTTGATTGCTCATAACTCCGTTAAAAATCATCGTACCGCAATTTGCAAAATGGATTCTTAAAGCTAAAACTTTGCTCTATCAAGTCGTATAATCGTCAATTTTTTTATAAAGATGTTTGGATACATTACAAGTGAGTAAAGATGTCGTAAAAATTTGCAATTTTTTACTTTCTTATTTAGATCCAAAAAACAATTGTGCAGAACAACAACAAAAATTTATTCTTTACGTTTTTTTCTACTTTTAAGTATCCTACATTTAAAAAAAATTTGCCGAATAGCTATGAGATTTTCTTCATGGTGGCCACTATGGTTTTACGGGGCAAAACGTACAAAAAATTGTGAAATTGCTTAATTTCAGTAAAAATCAAGAAAAAAAATTAAAAATAACGTCTGGCGGACGTTGAAAAACTGTTTTCAATTACGCTGACAATACATTAAAGATGAGTAAGTGTCAGCATAAGCTAGAAAGACTTTTTTATAAAAAATTAATGTTTTGTTTTAAAAATTTGAAAAAATACCGCCGGCATTAGCGTTACCCAAAGCATACGAGGAGGTTGCCCGGTCGGATTTACGCTTTGTTATGCGCGCGTGCGCGTGCGCGTATGTGTATGTGTGTCATTCAGCTGAGACCCCGCGACTCGTCGCTTTCGCAGTATTTTATGACTCTAAACTTATTTATGACTGTGTGTGCGTGCGCCTGCATGCGTGTATGTGTATGTATGCATGCGTACATGCGTGCGCGTGTGGGTGAGTGGATAGATGGTCATAGGTGGTAAAATAAATTTTTTAAAATTTATACCAGTATAAGCTAGAAAGACTTTTTTTAATAAGAAATTAATGTTTTGTGTTTTCGAAATTTGAAAAAATTCATTTTACCACCTACGACCATCTATCCACTCACCTATTCACGCACGCATGTACGTACGTACACACGCATACGGAACACACACATACATACACATACATACAAACACGCGCGTGTGCGCGCACGCATACATAGTCATGAATGAGTTTAGAGTCATAAAATACTGCGAAAGCGACGAGTCGCGGGGTCTCAGCTGAATGACACACATACACTTACGCACGCGCACGCGCGCATAACAAAGCGTAAATCCGACCGGGCAACTTCCTCGTATGCTTTGGGTAACGCTAATGCCGGCGGTATTTTTTCAAATTTTTAAAACACAAACATTAATTTTTTATAAAAAAGTCTTTCTAGTTTATGCTGACACTTACTCATCTTTAATGTATTGTCAGCGTAATTGAAAACAGTTTTTCAACGTCCGCCAGACGTTATTTTTAATTTTTTTCTTGATTTTTACTGAAATTAAGCAATTTCACAATTTTTTGTACGTTTTGCCTCGTAAAACCATAGTGGCCACCATGAAGAAAATCTCATAGCTATTCGGCAAATTTTTTTAAATGTAGGATACTTAAAAGTAGAAAAAAACGTAAAGAATAAATTTTTGTTGTTGTTCTGCACAATTGTTTTTTGGATCTAAATAAGAAAGTAAAAAATTGCAAATTTTTACGACATCTTTACTCACTTGTAATGTATCCAAACATCTTTATAAAAAAATTGGCGATTATACGACTTGATAGAGCAAAGTTTTAGCTTTAAGAATCCATTTTGCGAATTGCGGTACGATGATTTTTAACGGAGTTATGAGCAATCAAAGTCAAAATGGTCATTTCTTATTCAATCCGCGTTAACTCAGTAACAAAAAATCGTAGAAACATTTTTAAAAAAAGATTTTGTAGGGAAAACTTCGAGCTTTCACATTGGAAAGTCAAAAAATTTCGCAGGATTTTTTTGAGCACGTGACAGGCCCACAAAGTGAGAAGAAAATTTCCCATTTTGTCCAGCTCGTGGTTTTCTATATGTAAAAATTACCAAACTCACAGAAACTAAAAGAAAATAGTGATCTTCTGAAAGTAGAGATTTCAAGCTTTAAAACCCTTTTTTTAAACTTAAATTTTGTTCATTTTTAACGAAGATACAGCTGCTCAAATTTTGCCTAGTTTTTAAGAAAATTTAAGTGTTCCTTTAATTTTTGTGCCGAGTTTATATATATATATATATATCAAGTGTGTGTGTGTGCGTGTGTGCGTGCGTGCGTGCGTGTGTGCGCGCGCGCGTGCGTGCGTGTGTGTGAATTAAAGCATCAAAGAAAGAGTTTGGTGTAATGATTTTGAGGATATATATACGTATATAATTGATGTTTAAGCTTATAGACATCAAATCCATTTACCTCTCTGTTGGGTGAGATTTTTTCTCGCTTTCTTTTGCTATAAAGGGTTTGACGAGGGATATCGTCTGTTGAATCAGGTTCTAAATATCTTTTATATTTCCGTGGAGGCATTTTCTATTACGCATAAACACATAAATTTAACGTTCACTTAACTCAAAGTAATATAATTTATGCAATCACAGTTAAATCACTTTAAGGGCCGATTTCATCGTTTTCGATTAACTTGATCTTCCGATTAAACTCACTCTTCGTCTCTTTCTAAGGGAAGAGTTAGAAAGAGATAAAGAGTGAGTTTAATCGGAGGATCAAGTTAATCGGAGACGGTGAAATCGGTCATATGCTTCTATAAAACAAACTGTCACAACGATACAGCGTGTTTACTCGATGATAACCTCAACTGGAAGTCTTATCTCTCGAGAGCAGCCACGGCCGCGATTTAGCTGTTACCGACTCCCGTAGGTAACGTCCACAATTTGTGGTTCTCTTCCGTGCTAATGCCGCTCTCGCCTCTTCAGGTTTCTCTCTGGTCAAGGTGCGCGCGCATTCAACGGAAAACGTGCAGTGCAATGCGTGAACGCGACGAGGCCGCGGAAGTGATCGTGATCCGCGCGGCGCGAAGTTCCTTGGAAAATAATCGACGAAACAGTCCGGGACTCGAGAGTTTCTCTCACGTAACACGCAAGCAAGTACACTCAAGAACGCGCGATTGTGTATAAACAGAGAAAATAATCGACGAAACAGTCCGGGGAGTTTCTCTCACGTACACGTAAGCAAGTATACTCAAGAACGCGCGATTGTGTATAAACAGAGAAAAAAATTGACGAAACAATCCGGGACTTTCTCTCACGTAACACGCAAGCAAGTACAAGTACGCATTCTTGTAACGGCGCCATTCGTGGCCTACGACGACATTGCGGAGACACGTTGATTACGGCTACTACGATAAAAGTAAGTATTTTGATAGCATGTTTTAATACACATGGTACGATTATTTCATAAAATGTATTGTACCTCATTATACTTTGCAAGGTTATGTTCTTATTGGTTTCAAAACGTCCTTCCCGAGGAAAATTCTACTCAAAATATATAGTTATATGTAACGTATCCTATATCTCAACATCTCGAGTACTCGTAACTCGTCGCGTCGCGTAAAAGAGTCACGGTGCGGTCTCGCTTCGCGTGTACTTGACTACCGTGTCTTTTGATTATATCGTAAAATTTTCCTTTTGAGGACGTTTTGGAACGTTACCTTAAAGGTTTATCCAGATAAACTTGCATAGGTGCAAATGGATTCGTCTATTTCCTTATGCAGATGTATATGGACCAATTCTTTATATGCCTATGCACATATGCAAGTTTGTCTGGATTGACCTTAAGTGGGAAGTACACACTCTTGCATAAATAATTTCTATTGCCACAATGGAATTAAAAAAACTGTGATTGGTTAATTGCCTTATGCGTCGTGCATTATGCCTTTATGCAAGAGTGTGTGTTTCCCGCTTTAGAATCGACGTGTTACAAAATGCATGTTTTCTCACTGATTCATTCAATATTGTTTCAAATAATTTCATTTATATTACAGACAATAACATTATGTTTGCATATATATATATCCCACAAACCCAAAAATATCGAACTGTGCGTACAGCAGATATTTACAAATTTAATATTGATAATTATGATTCAAAAACTGATACGTATAAAAAAAAGACTGATAAATTAATACTGCCTGATCGAAAAAAACAAACTTGTCAAGTTTTAAAGTTAAGAGGTAAAATTACATACATATTCGATCAAGAATAATATTGTCTATTCAAAATTATTCTAACTTTGTATGTTCTCACTTTCACATCATAGATACAGAAGCAGAACTCAAGATGAAATTAAGTGAAAAAAGAGTTCGAGTTCCAAAATTAACAACGTCTATAGTTCATGACAATGATGAATCTTTACTCAGTCAGGAAAAGGAAAATAAAATCAGCAATATTGTTAAAAGAAAAAAGGTAAAATATTACATTATTTAAAAAAATTTTTTGAGAAATTTGTGAGAAATGCCCGTGGTAGCTCTAACTTTCGCAAATTTTGAGTAATCGGGCTATTACTAATTCTATTATATTCTTCAGTCTTTTCTACCCCTATTTAATATATAATTCTTTAAGATTTGGTTAATTAGACCCGGCTTTAAAGAACTTCTGTATGTACGGATTCCTTGAATTTTCAAATTTAAATATTTGTCTGTAACTCAAAAACAAATAAACCAAATCTTAAAGAATTACATATTAAATAGGAATAAAAAAGACTGAAGAATATAATAGAATTAGAAATAGCCCGATATCTCAAAATTTGCGAAAGTTAGAGCTACCATGGACATTTCTCACAAAATGAATCCTGAAGAGATAAAGAGATTCTTTATTTATAAAATTTTGAATAAAGAAAAGCTGATTAGGCTTTTGTAAATTTTCTATGAAAATTATATAAAAATAAAAGAAGTATGCAAATTAGATATTTGCACATTGCTTTCTCATCATATTTATGTGTGCAAATTAGAAATTTGCACATTGCTTTTAATTCGCTCATATAAAGCTTCCTCTATGAGGAAGCCAACTTAATAAATACTGATAATTTGCGTCAAATAAAATACAAGCTTCTTCATAAGAGGAGCTTTGTGACCGCATTAAAAGCAATGTGCAAATTTCTACTTTGCACATTTAAAAATGATGAGGAAGCAATGTGCAAATACCTAATTTTTTCTAAATGTTTTTATCTTTGATTAAAATGACATACTAACACTGCTAATATTCTAGGCCAGTCATATTATACGTACCTTTTTTGTAGAGCGTAAAATTATCTACAATAATGATCTGAACAACATTTATCGTCAAGTCAGTCGTTTAGCTTGCACGCGCCGTCAAAGTCCGAGACTCTGATCTCGAAAACTTTCGATTTCGTTTTTTTGATGTTGCGCCGGTAATTTTTTTCCGTCATTTAAAATGGAATTAAAAATCACACATCATTTTTTGTAGTTTTTAAAGTATTCTTTGTAGTTCTCAGATGATGTGATTTTTTTAGGATTTTTAATTCCATTTTAAATGACGGAAAAAAACGGCGCAACATAAAAAAGAACGATGAAATCGAGGGTTTTCGGGATCCGAGTCTCGGACTTCGACGGCGCGTGCAAGCTAAACGACTGACTTGACGATAAATGTTGTTCAGATTATTATTGTAGATAATTTTACGTTCTACAAAAAAGGTACGTATAGTTAGTTACCCTATCTTGCTTAGTTTTTGAGATATTTGAGAAAAAATAAAAAGATCGCGTTTTTGTTGATAATATTGTTAATAACTTTTTATTCTGCGTTAATTTTGCGAAGCAAAATAAATCCCACTTATAGCACCTCAAATCAAAGCGATTCATGGTAGTTGCAATCTAGGAAGATTAATTGGAAGATTAACCCCCTAAATTTGTCTAATATGACTGGCCTATTCGTAATATGCAAGTATTTATAGATATATTGATTTTTTATCATTAATAACATTTTTTTATGTGTATAAAATGATACATAAGATTATTTTTATGACAATCGTTTAATTATTAGATACATAACTTGCAAAGAGTTTGAAATATGGATGCACGATTTGGAATCAATTCTATTTTTTCCCCAAAAAATTGGCTTGTTTGTGTTGTGTGCACTCTTCGCACTTTTCTGATATTGATGAAACTTGCCATACATATAGGGGGAAGGGGGGGAGAGAGAGTAAATAGATGAATTTAGAAATTTTGGCTGCCCAAAGACGATTCTAAGGGATAAAATCATCCCTTATGTGTGTAGCGGTTTTTCGCTTTTCTCAATATATCTCGAACACTATTCGAAATATCAAAAAATGTTCTATACAAAACGAATAGGATCATTTATTGCTCGACTACCTGGCTACAAATATACTTCAGTGCACTACGTTTCGGCTCACGGTTAGAGCCCTTATCAAGTGCCGTCTGAAATGCATGAAACGTCACGATGTATCAACTTAATAAATTAAAAATTAGTCATTAAATGAAGAGCATTACCTAATCGTCAAGATGACTCGTCATAGTTAATATAAGACCTCCTTGCATTCATGGGAATGTCCCCGCATTGTCACGAAACACAACTGTGAGAGAACACTCATATAAAACCAATACCACTGAGAGAGAAATGCGAACAAACGATTCTTACGTGTCTTGAACATTGAGATTCCAAAATTAAGCATCTCCGGTTAAACTCTCCAGTGCGTGATGTTACATGAGTGGAAGCACTCAGGAAACTGAACGTTAACAAAGAAAAAGAATCAAGGAGTCAAAAGGTTGACACAAGAACCAATAATATAAACATTAAACCGACGAAATGACGCCATTGTATACGGCGTTTAAATTCTCTGTGTCTCTCTGAAGATTAATAACGTTATTATGCCTCTTTATAAAAAACATTTCAGCAATCTCTCTTTTTCTCGTGTTACACTCCTTGTGTAAAATTTTAGGCTCTGACCACTTAAAGTCATGGTTGTTTTGTAACCTATGTTTGCTTACAACAGAGTGATTGCTGCAATGCTTCTTAATATCATTAAAATGCTCCTTGATTCGAGTCTCAAGATGCCTCTTGGTTTGCCCTATATACGAAGCCTCACAATTTCCACAATCAATTTGATAAACAATGTTAGTTTCTTTGCTCGTTGTCAATCTATCCTTGCCTCTTTTGATAACCGAGTTAAGCTTCTTCGGTATCGTGTATAATGCTTTCAATCCGACATTTTTTAAGGTACGATATATGCCCTCGTTTAAGTCCTTGATATACGGAATAACTATATGCTTACGCGTGTCAAAGGAAACATCCAGACCACCATCTCCACTATCTTTTCTATTCTTCAGTTGCAATAATCTATTGTATATAAATTTGTTCACTAACTTAGTCGGGAAGCAATTATTTGTAAGAATATCTTTGACAATTTTGATATTTGCATGATGGAACCGATCGTCCGATAATAAAACTGCACGATCAACCAAGCTAGTTATGGTATTAATTTTGTATTTATGTGGATGGTTGGAGAAGTAGTTGATGTACCGTCCCGAAAAAGTCGGTTTTCTGTACCAGTTAGTAATTAATCTATCGCCATCTCTTATGACTAATGTATCTAGAAACGGTATCGAGCCATCAACCTCGGTTTCGAAGGTGAACTGTAAACGGGGGTGGTAATTGTTAAAGACGTCAAGCAGTGTCTTGACTGCATTCCTCGGCACTATGGCAAAAATGTCATCAACATAACGAAGGAAAACCCGGATTTCAAAATTCAGACGGCTGATGCAATGCGTCTCCAAATCATCCATAACTATGTCCGCCAAGATCGGCGAGAGAGGAGATCCCATGGGGCTACCAAATATTTGTTCATAAAATTCACCATCAAAACTGGTGGATTGCAAAATTAACTCGATAGCGTGTATTCCTATTCGTTTTTTAATCGCTGGCGGATAAAGGTTTTTTCTATTATTCTATACAAAAGTTTCATGGTAAAAACATGTTTATTTAATCATAGTAATAAAATTTTTAAGAAAATTCTTTTCTACAAATAAAAAAAATTTCTTCAAAATATTATTAATGCAGTTAAATAAAGGTATTTTTACCATGAAACATTTTTTGATATTTCGATTAGTGTTCGAGATATATTGAGAAAAGCGAAACTTTGAACTTCCTGAAATACAAGCGAAATTCGGTATTATTTATGTGTAAACATAATTTCATTCATCGATTAATTATTGTTTATGTACATGTAAATTTGTAGCCATTTTTTATCCCAAAAATGACGACCGTTAATACTTGTACGAAAACAAAGGATGAAGCAATGTCGCAGCACTTAAATAACGTGCAAGAAAGCAATCAAATGCCATTATTGGAATTAGATACTGTTGAGGAATTTCCTGTTTCGTTTTTGATTTCTTTTTCTTTCGATAGAGTGAGCCACAGGAATCTTTCTTCTGGGGACATAGTAAACTTTTTGTTATTACAACCCTCTAGGTTTTTAGAGTTTTGGAGGAGGTCGCTCGTGCGACGAGTTCAGTTCGGTTCCGCTAGTCAATATGGCGAGTCGTGTATAAGTATCCGGTTCTTTGAGTTGTGTAAAGTTATAATAAATTGCGTAATCATATTCACGTCTACCATTCGATATACCAACCAACACGAGTCCTTAACATACTGGCGACCGTGACAGGACCTTCGTTGGTTGTCGCGGTAAATAGAACAGAAGAAAAATTGTATATCGTGACGAACAATGGAGCGTATCAAGAAGACGCGAAGCGTGACGCGTGGTGCCTTTACGCGGATACTCACGACTCTACGAGCCGAACTCGCACAAGAAAGCCCGCAAATATCAGAAATACAAGTAAATTTTGCTTTGCTACGGGAAAAAGCGAGTGAGATGGAAGAATTGAACCAAAGGATGTTCGAGCTAATGGCCGTTGAAGATTCGTCAGAACAAGAGATGGATCAAGAGGTACAGCACGCCGACGAGTATCGGAAGAAGTATCAACATGCGAAGGTAGAGGTCGCAAGAATAGAAGAAGAGTCGCAACGACGTAACACAATGCCACCGATGCAGGTACGAGATTACCGACACAGCAATCTGCCTTTTCATGAGAACAAACGCGCGTTCAAGTTACCTAAGATCGAATTAAAGAAATTCAACGGTGACGTAAGAGAATGGCTACAATTTTGGAGCCAGTTCAAAAATATACATGAAGACATAACCGTAACCAAGGAAGATAAATTCCAATATCTGCTCCAAGCGATGGTGCCCGATACGAGAGCCAGTGAATTAGTGAACAGTTACCCACCAACAGCTGACAATTATGACAAGGTGATCGCTAGCCTAAAAAGTAGATTCGGGAAAAACGAATTGTTGGTCGAAGTTTACGTGCGTGAATTACTGAAATTAGTGTTGAGCAACGCGATAACGCCGAAGGGAAAAGTGTCATTAGCCAGTGTCTATGATAAATTAGAGACACACATTAGATCTCTCGAGTCACTCGGTGTGACGACCGATACATGCGCAGCGATGCTGTATCCATTGGTGGAGTCCTCGTTACCCGAAGATTTGCTGCGAGCGTGGCAAAGGCATACTCAGATTACGCCGAGAGAATTAGGTGACAATACTTCGGCTGTGCCCGTTGTTATTACTCCGAAAGATCGACTGACAAACTTAATGGCCTTTCTACAAGCGGAAGTGGAAAACGAAGAAAGAATCGCGATGGCAGTTAGTGGATTTGGTTTAAATCAAGAACAGCCAACATTAAAAGACAAGTTAAAGAAGAAGCAAAAGGCTGATTCCAATAAAGAAATTGCTACGGCTTCCGCACTCCTCGCGACGAAAGAAAGCAAAGTACTAGAATGCATATTCTGCAACGAGAAACATGACAGTTCGCAATGTGAAAGGGCGAGAAAAATGTCTATGGAAGAAAGACAAGACATCGTTAAACAAAAAAACGCATGTTTCAATTGTTTGAAAACAGGACACGGACGTAGATTCTGCAGATACAACAACAAGTGCGCCTGGTGCAGCAAGCGACACGTTCTACTCATGTGCCGAGGAATGACTGCTGAGGGATCGACGAAGAAAAATCCGATTGAAGAGCCGACCAAAAAACAAAAGGAAAGTAGTCTGGCGAATCTCTCGCTGAGTACAGAAATCTTTCTCCAAACTCTTCGTGTGAAAATGCGAAATCAAGAAAAGGAGCGTGTCGTACGAGCAGTATTGGATACAGGATCACACCGATCGTATGTTCTTGATCGAACAGCTGAGGAGCTGGATTGTGAAGAAGTCGGACAATATAATATAGTTCATCTACTCTTTGGAGGAGAAAAAACTAAACCCCAGCAGCACAAAGGTTACCGTATTCGACTCAGCAGCTTGGACGGCTCGTACGCCTGTAATTTTGTGGCCTTGAGTCAGGAGACCATTTGTCAAGACATCCCCGGTATAAGAAGAGGTCCTTGGGTTCAAGAGTTATCTCACAAAGGAATACGATTGACAGATGTCGGTCAAACAAACGAACCCATCTCTATTCTCATTGGAGCTGACATCGCGGGCAAGCTTTTAACAGGCAAGCTACAAGAAATAGAATGTGGAGCAACAGCGATCGAAACTCGTCTTGGATGGACCGTCATGGGCAAGAATTTGCGAGAAAAGACCTCTCGAGTCGATCCAGCACTATTGGCAGTCTCTATGTACACCCGGGATGCAAATGTTTCGGACCTGTGGAGATTGGATGTATTAGGTATTACCGATCCAGTCCAAACGAAAACTAAAGAGGCTCATCTAGCACAAGTAAAAGACTATTTCCGCCAAACAATTACGGTGAATAATTCCGGACGATATGAAGTGTTCCTGCCATGGAAGGAAAATCATCCTCCTCTCTCGAATAATAAAGAAATGGCAATCAAGAGGCTGGAAATAAGTACTAGAAGATTGAAATCGGGCAACCTCTTCGAAGATTATTGTCGAGTACTTGAAGAATGGACAGCTGAGGGAATCATCGAACAAGTACCTCTTTCGGAAGTAAATGACAGCGGCTATTACCTACCTCACAGACACGTATTAAAAGAGAATAGTACGACGCGTCTGAGACCGGTCTTCGATGCTTCAGCACGAGGGATAGACTCGCCTTCATTGAATCAGTGTCTAGAAGTTGGACCAAATCTCATTGAACTGATTCCGACAATGTTACTACGGTTCCGAGAGAGAAGGATTGGGGTCATCTCCGACATTAAAAGAGCTTTCCTTCAGATTAGCGTGTCGCCCAAGGAACGAAATGTGCTCCGGTTTCTATGGTGGAGTAAAGAAGATCCGACGAAAATAAAGGTCTACCGACATTGCAGAGTCGTGTTCGGAGTGTCTAGCAGTCCCTTTTTGTTGGGTGCCACCATTGAACTGCTTCTGGAGCGAGCACTACAACAAGCGACTACAGATGAACAGCGTACCATCATCAGAAAACTACAGAAGTCCTTCTACGTGGACAACTGTGTGACGAGCGTCGACTCCAGCGAGGAATTGCAGATGTTCATGGAGGGAGCTACTGATGTAATGGCTGCCGGGAGTTTCCTTCTGAGAGGTTGGGAATACTCCGATCCGACGCTGATGCGAGACAGCTCGTCAGTACTCGGGCTTACGTGGAATAGAGGCCGGGACACCTTATCGCTGACAAAGGCTGCGTTGGAGGAACCTCTACCTGAAAAGGTAACGAAAAGAAGTATTTTGTCAGTCGCGCAAAAGATATTCGATCCGATCGGTATGGCGTGTCCGGTACTGCTGCGCCCAAAACTACTGTTGCAGAAATTATGGTCTACGGACATCGATTGGGATACGGAGGTGAATAAGGAGATCAAGGACATTTTCCGAGAATGGCACCAGCAATTAAAGCTCCTAACAGAGTTGCATATACCACGATGGATTTTTGGAGAAAAACAGAGAGGGTGCTCGACGTCCTTTCACGTTTTCGTCGACGCCAGTCAAGATGCCTATGCAGCAGTTCTCTTTGCTCGGACCGAGACTTTAGAAGGAGTCAGAGTGCAACTCATTGGGGCCAAAGCCAGGGTGGCTCCATTAGAAAAACCGACTATAAATCGAATGGAGCTTCTTGCAGCCGCAATTGGTGGCAGACTAATGGATTCCTCCTTGGACGCCCTAGAAGAAGAGCAACCGGAAAAATTTTATTGGAGTGATTCAGCTACGGTTTTGGCTTGGATTAAACAAAATAAGCAATGGACCACCTTTGTATGGAACCGAATAAGAGAAATACGTCAGCTTACGAAACCCGAGCAATGGTATCACGTACCCGGAACGATGAATCCTGCCGACCTACCTTCACGAGGATGTAGTGCGAAGCAGCTCCTCGAGTCCCGCTGGTGGGAGGGCCCGGAATGGCTAAAGAAGTCTCGAGATCAATGGCCTTCAGCTGAATATACCGTGGATGAGTCAGAAGTCGATAGAGAAATTAAAAAGTCCGCGATCAAGACAAAGAAGCCCGAGGCATCTATCCGGCACGAACTGGCAATGAGTAACACTTGTAAGACAGTTACAGAACGAGAAGATTATTGGTATCTTAAGGGATCTTCCAAGTACACAAAAATTCTGCGCGTGATGGCCTGGATCCGTCGTTTCGTTACAAAATGCCAAAGAAACCGCTTTCGTCATCTATCCGAGGATCTGTCGGTAAAAGAAATCAGTGAAGCGGAGTTAACATTGATGCGTTTATCTCAGGTAGAGTCTTTCGCAGGTGTCGAGGACCCAAGAATCAGTTGTCTGAATGCGTTTAAGGATAAGTCTGGAGTTATTCGCTTGAAGACTTTAATCTCCAATAGAGAAGATCAGTTTGGTTTCCGTTACCCTATAGTCCTGGAACCACGGCATCCTCTGGTCAGAAGACTGATCCAACACCAGCACGAAGAGCTTCATCACGCAGGCATTCAGATAGTAATGAGTAGCTTGAGAGAACAAGTATGGATACTATCAAGTCGACGAGCAATTCGGTCCATCCTCTCCAAGTGTGTAATATGTAAGCGATACAACGCCAAGAGAATTGAAGCATCACCGTCAATCCTTCCAGAGGAACGAACAAGAGACGCTGCCGCATTCGAAGTATCAGGAGTCGATTGTGCTGGCCCATTGTATTTAAAAGGCGGACAGAAGGCGTGGATTTGCCTGTTTACGTGTGCGGTTTATCGAGCGGTCCACCTCGAGCTGATCACTTCACTCTCGACGGAGGCGTTTCTGGAGGCTTTTCGACGATTTGTCGCACGCAGAGGAAGACCGTCAGTTATGTTCAGCGATAACGGCACTAACTTCACCGGGGCAGCCAATCTGTTACGTGGAATTAATTGGAAGAAGATCACTGAATATAGCGCCATAAAGAAAATAGAATGGCGTTTCAATCCACCTTCCGCTGCTTGGTGGGGCGGATGGTGGGAGAGACTAGTGCGCTCAGTCAAGGAGATACTACGAAAGGTCTTGGGACGAGCCTGCCTTACGTCAGATGAGCTGTACACCACGCTATGTGACTGCGAGGCTATTGTAAATTCGCGCCCCATCACATACCTGTCTGAGGATTCTGGTCAACTAGCCCCATTAACTCCGTCGATGTTTATTCAGGATGTACAAGAAAGTGGATTGCCGGATCTGGATCAGATTGAAGAAAGCGACTTGAAAGCGAGGCTGCGCTATCGTCTGAAACTTCGAGCAGATTTACGCTGTCGATTCCGGTCGGAGTACCTAGGGCAATTGTCAAGAGCGAGCTACTCTAGAAACAATGAACTCAAGATAAAAGTTGGAGATGTTGTTCTCATAGGAAACGATAATCAGAAGCGTCTAGATTGGCCCATGGGACGGGTCATCGAGATCATTCCCGGCAGAGACGGCGAGGTACGAGTGGTGCGAGTTAAAACTGAAAATGGAGAACTCGTTCGTCCTGTTCAGCGATTATATCCCTTGGAGATTTCGTCTCCAGGTGAAATGGAGGCATTGAATAGGTCAACGAACGAAACTAAAGAATCATCAAAGGAGATTTCTCTTCCTGAAGATCAACCTTCTCCTTCGAGAATTCAAGAAACTAAAGAATCATCAAAGGAGATTTCTCTTCCTGAAGATCAACCTTCTCCTTCGAGAATTCAAGAAACTGATGAATCCGATAAAGAAGATACGTCATTAGAAGAAGTTCCAGCGAAGTTAGAAGCGCGTACCAGAAGTGGACGACGAGTAAACGCGCCAAACAAATTGGACTTATAAGAATTAATGTAATTTGTTTGTCCTTTTGTTTTACTCCGATTAATTTTATTTGTATTTTGAGTTGCTCCCAGGTCTCAACTCAAGGTGGGAGGATGTTGAGGAATTTCCTGTTTCGTTTTTGATTTCTTTTTCTTTCGATAGAGTGAGCCACAGGAATCTTTCTTCTGGGGACATAGTAAACTTTTTGTTATTACAACCCTCTAGGTTTTTAGAGTTTTGGAGGAGGTCGCTCGTGCGACGAGTTCAGTTCGGTTCCGCTAGTCAATATGGCGAGTCGTGTATAAGTATCCGGTTCTTTGAGTTGTGTAAAGTTATAATAAATTGCGTAATCATATTCACGTCTACCATTCGATATACCAACCAACACGAGTCCTTAACAGATACCATTAAAATAAGTCCTATTCATTTTAATTCCAATACGGAAACTGATTCATCAGATGCAAATAAATCTTTGCACAAAAATACAGATGAAAATAATCTGTCAAAAAGTCCAATATCATTTAGACCATATCTAATGGCCAGTCTACAATGAGTCGTTAGTCGTTAGTCAGATGTCGGAAGAAATAGTTATAAGCGTATCGTAAGGCAATCGGAGGCCTGTAATCGGTGATCGTAAGAGATGGCATTTGGCCAATCGCTTATGATTGCCGATTACAGACTTCCGATCGCCTTATGACACGTTTATGACTTTTTCCGATTCTCTTCCGACATATGACTAATGACTAACGACTCATTGTAGACTGGCCATAAGGAAGAGACTGAAACTTTCAAAGGAGCTTAACATGAGATGTAAAGCTGACAGAGTAAAGTTAAAAGGCTGGGATTGCTGGGAATGCAGAGAAGTAATTTAATATAGTTATTAACAATATAGTTATATAACAAAATATATAAAACAATATATATATTAATAATATAGTTATATAAGATATGAATAAATAAAAATATATATATAAATCAGGGTCAAGTAGTAACAAATTAAAAAGTTAAAAGTTTAATAAAGTTAAAAAGTTAATAACTATTTACTTAACTTAGTTAATTTAAAATAATTTAATTTTTAACTGTAACTAGTCATTTTAAAACGTATAAACTTTAATTTATTAAGTTCTTTTCTAAGTTAAAGATGTATCGATGCAAAAGAAAAGAATTGTAAAAGAAAAAATACATTTCCACATAAAAATAATATTTTTTTGTTATTTTATATAAAATTAATGTACAAATAAAGTATTGAATTTATTTGATAATCTACATATTCTACATTATAATTGTTTTGGGTAATCTAACTTTAAAAAATTACAACTTTTTAATGTAGTATAAATAATGCTTTTCAAAATTAACTTTTAATTTAACTTGAGTTAATCTAATTCTAACGTAACTTTTAACTGATAATGATTTAGTTTTTTTTTGTTCATGTAACTTTTAAGTTACAATATAAATATAAATAAAAAATATAAATATAAATTAAAAAATAAATATTTTTCTCATAAAAAAGTAATTGATGATATTTGATTTTTAGTATTATAAGAGTTTGTCGTTGTCAGAAGAAGAATTACAAAAACGTAAAAATCAATGCTCACGACATCGACGGAAATATGAGCGACCAAATACACCAGAAGGTATAATATTTTATTTTATTATCACTTCTTTTGTTATATATAATAAATATAATCTTTTTAAAAGTTTTTGGGATCCGGTGTTTCCCGACACAGATTCATCATGACAAACTGAAATGTTTCGTCATTCGAATCTAATTCTCAAGGCTTCATTGGGACTCATGGTACACAAACATTATGACGTATACAATCCTTAATTTGGTTAATGCATTAGGTAACCAAGTGAAATGATGTCACTTTGACATCATTTTGACTAGGTTGTTTTCACTGGGATGCAAGCAACACGAACAACCCTTTTTCTCCAAATTTGTTCGAAAAAGAATCGATTCAGAATCGTGTGCAACCTTAGTTTGAAACACTTTCTTATATTTGCTGCGTGTGTTATTCAGAATTTATGTAATTTTTTAATAAATTATTTTTAGATTGATCAAGAGCTTTGTAAAAAATCTACAAAGGAGACTAATACTTCTATTATTGCTGCTTATGTAAATGCATCTAAGCAGCGGTCGTTACATTCCAGTGCTGATGTTGGGAGTGAAGAATCCAGTGCTTCTAATAATGAAGAAGACAAGTGTTCAAATAATGATTTACTAAAAGAAAAACAAAGAGAATTAGATGAATGTTTACAGAAACTGAAACATGCTGAAAACAGAGCAAGGCATTGGGAAGAACAATATGATGCTTTAAAAAAATCTGGAAATTACAACCTTACCGAAAAAACCGGAAAAGATATCATTACTATCCTAGAAACGATCAGCAACCGTACGATTCATGGTAAGAATTTATTTTATACTATTAAGAACATAAAAGAAAAATTAGCAATAAGAGAGTCGACGCGGTTATTAGTGCGTAATGTCAAAAGACACAGATATAATTTCATATTACAAGTTTTCGGACGTTTCGGCTCTTCTTCGAGCCATCCTCAGCAGTACAATAAACCATTTTCCATCATAACCATGAGCTTTCGGATTAGGAGGTCGGAAAGCCATGAGAATTAAATGATTGCTATATTGAATGTGTCGCGTGATCTATCGTGACAACAACATGTCATGGACACTTTAATCTTTAATGTATTTTTAATGTTATTTTATATTGTTGACCACCTTCCGTTCTTCGGACTATCTGATAGCAATCATTTAGTTTTCATGCACGGAGAATTGAAAAACAGTAATAATCTCTGAATTTTCGCTCATTCTCAACTTTTAGTCTCAATACACAGATGCTTACTGAAAAAAAAGTAATGTCTGCTGAAAAACACATTAGTATCTAAAGACTAAGATTGTAAGCGATATTGTCTGAAAAAATAAATAATTACTGAGGAGTTTCATTATTCAATCGTGTGCGATTCTGTAACCATTACTGTTGGCTCTCAGTATTCGTTCTATCGCGCGACCTCAAAGATCGAGATTCAGATGATTCAGAATAGTTACTGTAGAATGCAGCGCTGGCGATGACAATTGACAGTAGCGCGACGTGTTCAGACGAGTTGGCTGAGAAAGGAAAAGCTTCATTGTCGTGCGTATTGTTGTGCGTAAAGGTTACGATTGCCAAAAAAAGTATAAAGTGCAAATAAGAACGTAAGTAAGATTTATCCAATTATTTTAAGTGATATTAAATATTATTGAATGTTTATTATTAACATTTAAAGTTAGTTTGGAAATCAAGTTCTTAAATTAATTTCTAACAACATCTCGTGCTTGGCTCATGGTATATGTAGCAAAATGGATGAAAACGGGAAAGTGAGATTTCAGAAATTAAGTAATAATAATTAATTTTTCAAAAGTATATTTTTAGTAATACAAACAATTTTACAGACATATCTTGATTTGGTAAAAGAATTATAGATAAACATTTAAAAAATCTAAAGATTTCTACATGCAATTCTAGAAAATAATATGTGGCATAACAGTCAAATCTGTCATACTGATAAAGAGAAATATATAGATTGTTTTAATGATAGATACCACAAGCGTATGATTAGCTCAGCGTTAGCGTGTTAGGTTGCGACCCCGGACATCTTAGGTTCAAATCCTGTCGATGCGTTCTCAAAAATTGTAAAACCATGCGTAATTTTAATTAATAAAATAGAATATATGCGGAACCACGAATACAAATTAAACTATAAAAATATTTTAAAAAAATAAGAACAATTAAAAAAATTCGATAAAATCAAAGAATGACCCTCGAGAATTAAAACTAAGAGAGAAAGAAGGCTATCAGGGTCGGACGCGGTTCTTCGTGCGTGGAATAAGTTTATTCGTCTTCTTGAAGTACAAAAAATTGAACGTTTCGGCTCATTTTTGAGCCATCCTCAGCGTTAACGAACGGTCTGCCGCACGTTCTCCATTTCAACTGGCGAGCTTGCAGACTCGAAGTGGACCAAATGATCCTTATCTGCAATTTTTTACATTAGACCAAATAGGAGCGAGAAAGCTTTATAGACTCACCATAGGTCAAAGTGGACGTGGGGCAGCCGTGTACAATAAAAATAGCAAAGGGACTTATCCGTCACATCAATACGTTACACAGCGATGAGATAGCAAATTTTGAAGAGCGTGTCACAAGTCAAAACATCGGTAATGTTTTACATAGATAGTTGTATCGATAAGATAATATGTTGTCATGATATCGGCTTCGGAGTACCAATAACAACGCCAGAACTCGGCACGTCACCAAGTTTAGTTAACTAATAAGAAGTGTTCATGGGCATAGTTTACAATTGATTTAAAACATTTATATAAGCATGGTGTAAAAATTCCGTGTCATTTTGCAAATTGATACTATTTTTTTGTAATTTAATATGCGTCATTTCCGAAACTATTCTGGATAAAGATAAATCCGAAATTCTGGATACAGAAAGATATTTATCCAGGAGATTAGTTTCGGAAATGACGCATATTAAATTACAAAAAAATAGTATCAATTTGCAAAATGACACGGAATTTTTACACCATGCTTATATAAATGTTTTAAATCAATTGTAAACTATGCCCATGAACACTTCTTATTAGTTAACTAAACTTGGTGACGTGCCGAGTTCTGGCGTTGTTATTGGTACTCCGAAGCCGATATCATGACAACATATTATCTTATCGATACAACTATCTATGTAAAACATTACCGATGTTTTGACTTGTGACACGCTCTTCAAAATTTGCTATCTCATCGCTGTGTAACGTATTGATGTGACGAATAAGTCCCTTCGCTATTTTTATTGTACACGGCTGCCCCACGTCCACTTTGACCTATGGTGAGTCTATAAAGCTTTCTCGCTCCTATTTGGTCTAATGTAAAAAATTGCAGATAAGGATCATTTGGTCCACTTCGAGTCTGCAAGCTCGCCAGTTGAAATGGAGAACGTGCGGCAGACCGTTCGTTAACGCTGAGGATGGCTCAAAAATGAGCCGAAACGTTCAATTTTTTGTACTTCAAGAAGACGAATAAACTTATTCCACGCACGAAGAACCGCGTCCGACCCTGATAGCCTTCTTTCTCTCTTAGTTTTAATTAAAAAAATAAAAAGAAAAAATTGTTTTTTTTTTTTTCGTTAAAATATTGTACCGGAATCATTACTGATCTTTATCGTAATGGTTATGGAATGATACAATACTGATCTAATACTGGATTAGGAAATAAACCTTAACAGTCGATCTGTATTCGTTACTGTAGAATCCGTAATAGTTACTGTGAAATCCGTACTGGTTACTGGAAAAATGTTTACTGTAGCAGTACGTAATGGTTACTGAAAGAAAGACTAAAAGTTGAGAGCGAGCAAAAATACAGGAACTGTTACGGTTTTTCAGTTCTCCGTGTGGTTTTCCGATCTCCTAATCCGAAAGCTCATGGTTATGATGGAGAATGGTTTATTGTACTGCTAAGGATGGCTCGAAAAAGAGCCGAAACGTCCGGAAACTTATAATATGAAAATATATCTGTGTGTCTTATTTTGACATTACGCACTAATAATCGCGTCGACTCTCTTATTGCCAATTTTTCTTTTATGTTCTTATTATTATTGAGTCTTTAATTATTTTGTTTTTATATTATTAAATTCTACATTTATAATACGTTTCAATGTTTCTAATAATTGCAGATGATATTGGTGATAATGCACCTCAATATGAGAATAAAATTAATGCGTTAAAAGAACGAACAACCCATATAGGAAATGATATTCGGATACCTACAATGATTTATGAGGAACTTATGCGTGAAAAAGAGTTCAGCTCATTCATAAAAAGTGCATGCTATGCTGTCTGGGGACCCGACAAGCTGGCTGAACGTTCTGTGCGTGAACAACGCAATGTTAAGGAACCGACATTAACTCCTACTAAAAAAAGTGCAGTTTCATCATTGTTTTGCCATTGGATGAAAGATAAGAGACATATGCCGCAGACTTTTATTGAGGAGCAAATGAATAGAACTAAACTGAACAAATATTTCAACGGGGCAATTACAGCAGCCAGGAAGAAAATTAATTACAAGGCTATAAAAACGCCCAATCCTGAAGTGACAAAAAAGAATAACTCTACAACTGAACATTTACAAAATTTGGAAGTTTCTGGAGACGACAAGTCAGATAGTGAGCATTCCTGCTCTGAGAGTTCAGAAGCTGTAAGTGAGGTGTGATTAATGTAAAGTTTATATATGAGTTAGAAATCATTTATTTGTTTTCCTTTTATTTAGAGCCAAAGCGTACTTTAAGGGGTTGCGCACAATAAAAGGAATAGGGAACAGTTCAATATTAATGTATGAAATTCATATGTAATTTATTAATACAGAATAGACGAACAGAGAAATAGCGCTAAGGAACAGTGATGAAATTTTATTCTATTTCTGTATGCCATATGCACAATGAATATGTTAATATTAAACATATTCATTGTGCAGATGGCATACAATATGTTAATATTAAACATATTCATTGTGCATATGGAACAGAAATAGATTAAAATTTCATCACTGTTTCTTAGCGCTATTCCTCTGTTTGTCTATTCTGTGTTAATAAATTACATATAAATTTCATACATTAATATTGAACTGTCCCCTATTCCTTTCATTATGCGCTAAGTGTGTTCGTAAAACGTGCAATTTAATCAAAGTATTTTGTGATTTAGTTTAATATGTACGTTGTTTTTTTTAATATGAACTACTTTTATATAAACTACAGTTAACACTTCTTGTAGAACATATAGATGCATAATACTAGATATTTTTGTTTAATGATCAATGTAAACCTACAAAATTGTTAGTGTTCACACAATATTTTTAGGATCTTATTCGTAAAATCCATGTAAAAAGAATCTAAAGAATTTTCGTGTTTTTAAATTCATTAGTTCTTAAGCTCGGATGTCTCGGGAGTTTTCTACTCTTAGAATCTTTCGATTTTGAAATCTTGGATCCCCGTACAACTGTAGGAAACACATCGCCTCAAAAACTTATGTCCCTTAATTATAAATCCTTTAGTCTTAGATTATTTTGCAGAAAAGTTGGATTATGGAAATTTTGATTATTATTTTTTTTATATATTTGATTATATAATTGATAAAGCCTATTAAGATCTCGTAGTATCGAGCGCTGCGCATAAGAGACAGATTTGGCATTTAAGAGTTTATTTCCTAATAAATTGTTTTTTTATACCAATGATGCACGTTTGCGTTAATCCGTTAATATGTTACGTGTCTTTGAAGAGTTTGGCGTCATTGTTTTACGAGAACGTTCCGGTAAATTGACCTGTGTTTGTAAATCCTTGCATAAGCAAGTGATCTCAACATGTATGTATGTATGTATACTGAATAAAGTTTATTAAAATTATTACGTAGATTTTATGTATACTGGATCAAGTTTATTAAAATTATTACGTAGATTTATATGTATAAAGGTGACATTTCATGGGCAGTGAACAACAGCAGCAGATCGTACCGATTGGCTACAAGACAGAATTTCTAAAAACTCGAGAACTTCTGTATTTTTGTAGCCAATCAGTACGATCTGCCGCTGCTGGTCTACTGCCCATAAAATGTCATCTTAAGTTGTAATTAGACGGAGAAAAACGTAGAAATTATGCGCAACAAGTTTCTACGCATAATTAATGATTTCTATGTCTTAGTATGCTTATCTACAACAAATAAAAAAACTGTCCGAAACCGCGCATTTTCTCGTGAATAGTTGCAATTTTAGCGTAGTTTAGCATTAAGTTAATTGCATCTCTAATTTAGTTGTAGTTTCCGCGGATTTTTTGTCGTAGTTAGTTGTAGTTTGGCGGAGTTGTTAAAAATGTTTAAGAATTTTTTACGCTCATCTACAAACAATTAAGAAAGTTTTCGAAATCGCGCATTTTCTTGTGATTAGTTGTAATCTTAGCATTGTTTAGCATTAAAACTTCTTATTTCCATGTAGAATCTCTACTTTACTTGTAGTTTCTGCGTATTTTTTTTCGTAATTGGTTGTAGTTTGGCGCAGTTGTTGCATAAAAAGTTGGAGAATTTTTTCCGTCAGGGACATTTCATTGAATCTACAGCATTCGACGTTATATGCAACAAACTGGTACCGACAGATCCATATACAGTTTCCTTCGATACGTTGGTCGATAACCTCACAGAATTTTATGCACCAGTACCCCTGGAAATTGCCAAAAATTTCTGTTTTTATCAACGGAAGCAAAGTGACGGAGAGAGCATCAAAGACTTTGTTGCAGCACTACACAAGTTGAGTGTCCATTGTAATTTCGGGCCATATTTGAAAACGGCCCTACGCAACCAATTCGTCTTCGGGCTGGCGAGTCATCGAGCCCAGTCCCGGCTGCTGGAGATGAAGGACCTGACGTTCGACAAGGCTGTGCAGGTGGCTACAGCCATGGAGTTATCTGAGAAGGATGCTCAGCAACTGCAAGCAGGATCGACGACGGTCAATTACATGGGGGCCAAGGACAAAAAGGCAGAGAAGAAATCTCAACCCAAGCGAAAACCTTTTACGAAATCGGCGAAGGCAGAAAATAAGGCAGTTCAATCCAATAACAATAAATCTCGTGTCAATACCATGTCTAATGTATCTTGTTTCAGGTGTGGTGGCAAACATTTAGCGAATAAATGTACCTTAGATAGGAATATTAAATGTAACAGTTGCGGTACGCCAGGCCACTTACAAAAAGTATGCATGAGTGCGAAGCGAGCAAACACCAACCAGGTCGAGGAAGTGCTACTCCTAGAACACACCGAATTCCGAGATAAGTTTTTTACGACACTTATGGTGGACGGTCGCCCTCTGCGTTTTGAAATCGATAGCGGTGCATTGGTTACAATCGTGAGTACCTGAACGCTGCGGGAACAATTTCAAAATCGACGTCCGTGTCCAACGTCCTTACAGTTAATTACGTTTTGTAAAACGCCGATTCAAATCGTTGGGGTCGTACCCGTGACAGTTACGTTACGCGGAAAAACTGTTAAACTTAACCTGTACGTTTCAAATGTCGAGCGTGAGCCACTTTTAGGGAGTGAGTGGATACGACAGTTACAAATACAACTAACGGAATCAATAAACAATGTACAATTACACGATAATACACAAGAGATAATTGCGCGATTATTACAACAGTATCGAAATGGGTTAGATCCACACTCTACAAAAATTAAAGGGTTACAAGCCAGTCTGACACTAAAGGAAAATGTTAAACCAGTATTCTTAAAAGCACGTAGGGTTCCTTTTAAATTATTACCACTCGTTGAGGAGGAGCTGCAGTCGCTAGTTCAAGCCGGTATATTAGAGAAGGTAAATGCATCCAGATGGGCTACACCTATTGTACCCGTTCTTAAACGTGATAATACGATTCGTATTTGCGGGGACTTTAAGGTTACGATAAACCCACACTTAGTGGTTGACGAACATCCACTGCCAACGACAGACGAATTATTCTCGTCAATGGCAGGCGAGGAAAAGTTCTCGAAAATAGATTTAAAGCAAGCATATTTGCAGCTTGAGGTCCATGTCGAAGATCGCGAATTACTTACACTTAGTACGCACAAGGGATTATATCGAAGCACAAGATTAATGTACGGTCCGGCTTCGGCGCCAGCGATCTGGCAGCGCGAGATGGAAGAGATGCTAGGGGATATACCCGGAGTATCAGTCTTTCTGGATGACATTAGAATAACCGGTCCAAATGATAAAGTTCACTTGCAACGACTTGAGATGGTACTGCAGCGTCTCGCGAAAGCCAATGTTAGAATCAATGAAAGTAAGTGCGAATTCTTCCAAAATAGCATAGATTATTGCGGATATAGGATAGATGAAAATGGATTACATAAGACTACAGAGAAGATACAAGCTATCGATCAAATGCCAAGACCAAAAAATGTTATGGAATTACGCGCATTCCTTGGTATGGTAAATTATTACGGTCGCTTCATCAAGAATTTGAGTACAATTTTAGCACCGTTACATAAACTACTACAGAAAAACGCTTGTTTTAAATGGTCGCGTAGTTGTGAACAGGCTTTTCAAGCTGCGAAAAATAATTTTAAAAGCGATACAGTGCTTGCACACTTTGACACAAAACTTCCATTGATTCTGGCTACGGATGCGAGTCCTTACGGCGTAGGTGCGGTCTTGTCACACCGCTATTCTGACGGTACAGAGCGAGTATTACAGTACACGTCCCAGTCTCTGTCAGAGACTCAAAAACGATACACGCAATTGATAAAGAGGCATATGCGATCATTTTTGGTGTGAAGAAATTCCACCAATACCTCTATGGGAACAAATTTACATTGTATACTGATCACAGGCCTTTAGTGCAAATATTTTCTCCGACCAAAGCGCTGCCTGCGTACACAGCGATGCAAATGCAGCATTACGCTGTATTTTTACAGGGTTTTTCGTTCGAGATTAAATATAAGAATACGAAATTACATTCTAACGCAGATTGTCTATCACGACTACCAATGCCGACGTCAACAACAGCGGAACGCGACGTAATAGACGTCTATGAAATAGATACAGTACAAAACTTGCCCGTTACAGTGGAGGAATTAGCACGCGCTACAGCAAACGATGTACAGTTAAGTAATATTCTTAAAGCCTTACATAAAAAGAAGGAAATACCTGTAAAATTACGATTTAACATAAACCAAGCAGTTTTTAGTATCCAACAAGGTGTCCTCCTTTGTAACGGGAAAGCCGTAGTTCCCAATCAATTACAGCGTTTTCTGCGAGAATTACATGAAAGTCATTTTGACGTAGTAAGGATGAAGGCATTAGCGAGAAATGCTTTCTGGTGGCCTGGCGTGGACAAAGCAATTGAGAGATTAGCAAGTAATTGTAATACATGTAACGAAGTGCGTAACGACCCACCGAAAGTCGAAGTACATAAGTGGGAGCCAGCAGAAGTTCCCTTCGAACGTGTACATGTGGACTATGCGGGACCATTTATGAACCATTTCTTTTTCGTAGTTATGGATGCATATTCGAAGTGGCCTTTTGTTCGGATAGTTAAGGATATTACAGCGAAAACCACGATTAACGAATGCAAAGAATTTTCACCAACTTCGGTTATCCGAAAATAATGGTAATGGATAACGGTCGCAATTTCCGTGCCACGGAATTTTTACAATTTTTAAAGTCAAAAGTTATCACACCGAAATTTACTGCCCCATACCATTTGTCAACAAACGGTTTAGCAGAAAGGTTCGTGCAAACGGTGAAAAACTCTATGCGAAAGATGCTTGCGAATCCTAGAAATAAGGGACTAACGTTAGAAGATGCAGTACAAGACTTTTTAGTACAATATAGAGTAACTCCCCATTGTATTACAGGCGTAGCTCCATGCGATTAAAGGAAGAATGCGTACAAATTTAACTTTATGTTTACCGGACGAACCAAAGAAATGTACAAATACAAATGCGTTTAAGACATATAGAATATTTGAGGTGGGAGAGAGAGTACAATGTAGAGACTATAGGAATAGAGTTAAATGGCGTTTTGGAAAAGTCATTCGTCGTACCGGGAAATTACACTATACGATTGCGTTGGATGATGGTCGGATCTGGGAGCGGCACATAGACCAGATTCGCAAGACAGGAGATAATAAGAACCCAAGATAAGACTGGTACTCAGGTGCAGATTCATACAATGAGAAACCACCTGATGAGGAAGCTGGAGACAATCCAGAAGAACAGGAGCCACTAAACGACTCAGGGAACTCAGGCGATAATGTGCAAGATGAAGAAGTGGCACAAGAGCAAGAACCAAGGGTAATGCAACCACCTCTGGAAAGGCGAAACCAAAGAGAACCGTCAACCCGAAACAGAAGAGTACCCGCAAGATTCGCGGATTTCTATACGAAGTTTAGTTAGAAGGCAGTTTTCCTTCACGAGGGGAGAGGTGTTATGTAGTTCATAGGTTCGCGCCATATTGTTTTCGTTTCCGCCTATACGGGAAATAGAGGGCCCAAGAACGCGAGCCCTAGCGTAGATATATATATATAGTCGTGACCTCGCTGTGAGTTTCTCTCTCCCGTCTCGTCCGTCCGACAGCACAGAACGTAGTATTTGATATAGCACCGAGGTAGAAATAAACGGATAATACCGAAGTGCTGGAGTCCTTTCTTTCCCGATACACAACAGTCTCAAAACATGTTAGACCGAGCTCGTAGTCACCGTCGCTCAGATCTACGGCGGGAAAATAGTGCTCCGCGAGGATGCTGCTCTTCCCGGTCAGCGTGAACGTTATAGACATGTCGAAGCGGAAGCTGTTCGACGAACACTGAGTCTCCACACGGCGCGTCGTCAGATTTTAAATCAGCGCCGATCGTCGTCGATCGTCCGGAGAAATTGCAAGCACAATTGTCCACAGATGCTCTGATCGTATCGCTGATAAGACGTGCGATTGTACTCGATCTTCGTCATGCTCGGTCCGAAATATCGCACCAGTTCTTTCGGTGGTCGAAGATTGCCGAAACTGTCGAAATATACGACTCGATCTTCCCTCTTGGCGTACGCTACCCAATGAGTACCGGGGCCCGCTGCATCGTCCAAATTCACAATACCGCTCTCGTTTCGACGTACACCGTCGACGATCGGTAACAAATCACGCATGAAAACATCTCTGAAGAACGGTACGCGCATTCGTCTTGCCAGTCGACTCAATTGTACGTTAGTCGTAATACCCACCGGCATATTTAACGTCTTTTTGACGTTTTTTTTTTATTTCTAATCTTCAACGCTACTCCTCGCCCGCGTTTGTGCGGGCCGAGATACAGTCCCTGTCCATATTTGTACGGAGCGAGATAAAGTCCGCGACCTTCCATGGCGCGATTGTGACGTTGCGTCTCTTCCAGCTGACGTCGCGCGGCTTTGCTAGCCTTCACCGCCGTTGTAATTCCGGCCGCTCCGCCGGCCAGAGAACCGAGAACTCCCAACAACGGTAGAATCGGCAATACGCCACCTCGTTTCGCTGTCGGAAGTATTCGTTTCTTCGTCGACCTTTTCCTCGTTCGTGTTTTCCGTGTTTTCCGTGTTTTCAAACCCATTCCGAGCTTCGTCTTAGCCTTCATGGCCGCCCAGACGGCTGTAGCGGCAGCCCTCTCTCCGAGAGCCGAATCTCTCGCGATGACGCGTCCTAACGCTCTCTCGGCGAGTATCTTGTCCGCCGCGTGTCTCTCGGTGAGGCCTTTGTCACGCGAATAGGCTATGTCGTGCTCGCAACACGCCGCGTCCAATGGATTTACACCCGGATCACCTCTAGCCAATCGTTCGCGCAGACGAGTACCCGGACCGCAAAACTGATAGCCGGGAATGTGCAATTCGATCGGAAGTACACCTATCGCGCGATTAAACAGACCTCTACCAGTTTTTGATTTCATTGACATTCGGCGCTGAAATCGCGAATGTTCGAAGGTCTCGACAGCAGGACGAACATCTTTGCGACTGAGCGATTCGCGGTGCCGCGCATCTATAAATAAACGTTCGAACGAGAAAGTTCGATTCAGTCGTACAAAGTGCGAAAAGAAAAAAAAGAAATGAGATTCGTGCGACAACCGTTGGCGATTCGCGTGACGAATTGCGACGACAGATCACGGTCGATGGAGGGCAACGCGGAGAGGTGCAGACACGGTACGATGCTGCCGACTACTATACGCGCGATCATTTGCGGTCCCTCGAATTGCGGTAAAACCAACGTTCTGATAAGTTTACTGGAAAGTCCGCACGGTGTACGTTTCGAGAACGTGTACGTGTACTCGAAATCGCTGCATTAACCGAAATACCGATATCTGGAGAATTTACTGACATCGATCGACGAAATCGGCTACTACACCTTCTCCAATAACAGTGACGTCATTCCACCGAGCGACGCGTGTCCAAACTCGATCTTCGTCTTCGACAACGTGGCGTGCGATAAGCAAAACACCGTGAGAGAGTATTTCTCGATGGGCAGGCACTCGAGCGTCGACTGCTTTTATCTCTGTCAGACGTATGCGAGAATACCTAAACATCTAATACGCGACAACGCGAATCTGCTGATCCTGTTCAGGCAGGATGGCACTAATTTGAAACACGTGTACAACGATCACGTGAATACCGACATGTCGTACGATGAATTTTGCTCGTTGTGCCACGATTGTTGGCGATGCAAGTACGGATTCGTAGTAATAGACAAGGACAGCGCGCTTTCGAACGGCCGATACAGAAAATGATTTAACGTGTTCGCGATACCGCAAAAGCGGTCAGTCGTCGCCGATACGTCGTCGAGGGCGAAACGTTAGCGTTACAGAGAGAGAGAAGACACTCTGCTTTGTTTTTTTCTCCCGCGATGGCTGCGATCGACGGGAGCGTGAATATTCGCAAACGCGAGAAGATCGTGAAAGATATCGCGAAAACGAGTGATTCGATTCGCAAGAAACTTTGCGCTTTGAAGACCGGTGAGAAGGACATTGAGTTGGACACGCACTTCAGACCTCTCATCGGGCCGCTGAAAAAGATCGTCGACAACTCGAGCTCGATCGCGGTGAAGAAAGAGGAGCCGGCGGAGAGCGTCGCTGACGCAAAAATCAAAACGCAATCAATTCGACAGCGCGGGGAGGAGGAGAAGGCTGCGGGCGTATCCCGTTTGGGCACGTAACGATTCGACACCGCATGATTAGACACGCACTTTTGGACACGTAACTATGAACACCGCACGATTCGACACCGCATGATTCAACACTGCACGATTGGACACCGCACGATTGGACACCGCATGATTCGACACCGCACAATTCGACGCGAACATTGCACGATTCGACACCGCACGATTCGGCACCGCACGATTCGACACGAACATTGCACGATTCGACACGGCACGATTCGACACCGCACTTTTCGACACGCACGATTCGACACCGAACGATTCGACACCGCACTTTTCGACACGCACGATTCGACACAGCACGATTCGACACCGCACGATTCGACACCGCACGATTCGACACGCACAATTCGACACCGCACGATTCGACACCGCACGATTCGACACCGCACGATTCGACACGCACGATTCGACACCGCACGATTCGACACGCACGATTCGACACCGCACGATTCGACACCGCACTTTTCGACACGCACGATTTGACACCGCACTTTTCGACACGCACGATTCGACACAGCACGATTCGACACCGCACGATTCGACACCACACGATTCGACACGCACAATTCGACACCGCACGATTCGACACGCTCGATTCGACACCGCACGATTCGACACCGCACGATTCGACACCGCTCGATTCGACACCGCACGATTCGACACTCGACACGAACATTGCACGATTCAACACCGCACGATTCGACACTCGACACGAACATTGCACGATTCGACACCGCACGATTCGACACCGCACGATTCGACACCGCACGATTCGACACAGCACGATTCGACACCGCACGATTCGACACCGCACGATTCGACACCGCACGATTTGACACCGCATGATTAGAAGCGAGAGCTAATATAAAAAATTAGAGAATAACAGAACTCGCAAAGAAAGATAATAAATAAAAAACTATTACGTTTTTTTTATTAATTTTATATATCATCATATACATAGTGTCATCATATACATAGTGTCATCATATACATAATGTCTCAAAGCACTACCCAACGCTTGTCGAAAGGTAGGAGTCGAGATTCGAGATTAACATAAAAATCGCTTACCATTTTGCGACATTCGCAATAATTATCGAGTTTTCAAATGTTAAAATCGTACAAGTGAAAGCGCGCGAGGAGAAGCGCTCGAGCCGCCTAAGCTATATAGCTATATAGCACGGCCCATTGTATCAAGCATTGTCTTTCGATGCGTGGCAAAAAGAAAGAACGACGTTGGAAGCACGAAGCACAGGCTGCGATGTGTTTTTCTTTTCTTTTTCACGCATCGAGCAATTAATGCCGACACACTGGACCGTGCTACAACTCAGGCAGTTCGAGCGCTTTGCTCCACGCACTGTCATATGTACGTTTAATAATTCAATAATAGGCACACCAAAAAAAAAGTTGGATGTTCGCTAGACTACACCACCATACCTATATGTTTTTGGCATCGCTGAATCCGAATCCGTTGTCCGTTTTACCCCATCACGTCAGGTTTCGTCCCTAACCTCAAAAAATATCTTAAAAACGCTAAAACGGCTTTTTTCATGTTGAGAAATAAAGCATAAGCACCATATTTATATGTTTTTGGGATCGTTGAATCCGAATCCGTTGTCCGTTTTACCTCATCACTTCAGGTTTTATCCCTAACCTCAAAAAATACCTCAGAATCGCTAAAATAGCGTTTTTAAAACTGAACAGAGAACACTGGCGATTGAAATCTGTAAACAATAGACTACTTATGTTTTTGGAGATATTAAATTTGAATTTTGAAGTCGAATCAATCTTAATAGGTTAAAATTCCTTTTTAACTGTAAATCACAATTCTCTTAACTATATATCACAATTCTCTTTTTTTTTTTATAGTATCTAACTTTTTTACTCTCAAAAGATCTATGGAGTAGGTTTTTTTTACGTTTTATTCCCTGTCGTACATTTTCTCTTTTCAAAGTCCAACAGTAGTCAGCCATCATATTTATACCCCATCTCCCTTGATAGCGATGCTCCATTACTTTTATATCTTGGTGGAATCGTTCTCCTTGTTCTTGACTATAATCTCCTAAATTCATTGGGAAATAATCGAGATGAGAATTTAAAAAGTGCAGCTTCAGATTCATCAAACATCCTAATTTTCCAAAGTTTTTCACCATATCCGCTACTATTTGTTCGTGGTCGTCACTTTTCCCAATGAATTTAGGAGATTATAGTGAAGAACAAGGAGAACGATTCCACCAAGATATAAAAGTAATGGAGCGTCGCTATCAAGGGAGATGGGGTATAAATATGATGGCTGACTACTGTTGGATTTTGAAAAGAGAAAATGTACGACAGGGAATCAAACGTAAAAGAAACCCACTCCATAGATCTTTTGAGAGTAAAAGAGTTAGATACTATAGAAAAAAATAAATAAAGAATTGTGATATATTTAGAGTTAAAAAGGAATTTTAACCTATTAAGATTGATTCAACTTCAAAATTCAAATTTAATATCTCCAAAAACATAAGTAGTCTATTATTTACAGATTTCAATCGCCAGTGTTCACTGTTCAGCTTTAAGGGGGGAGACTCGTGTAACACGCTAAAAAGTAAGGTAACTTTTGGAATTTTTTTTTTGAAGAATTAATGCGACGGATCTTTTTCAAACTTTTAGGGTATTTTATTATACATTTCAAGAAATAAAAAAAAATTTTTTTATTAAAAAATAATGATTGTGTTAGGAACTATGGAGGTTACGAGGCCGCGGTCTCGTCGCCGAAGTTGTAAATCGGCGAGCGTTATAGCGCCTGTTGTACTCGTCTGAAACAAAAATTAAAAAAATTTTCTTATTCTTTATAAAATTACGTCGTCGATGAACCTAAAAAAGAAGGTATAAGTGCAAAATTAAGGAAACGGCGGAACTTAAAAAAAAATTGCAAATTTTGAAAAAAAATTTGTTTCTTTTAAGTCCCGCCGTTTCCTTAATTTTGCACTTATACCTTCTTTTTTAGGTTCATCGACGACGTAATTTTATAAAGAATAAGAAAATTTTTTTAATTTTTGTTTCAGACGAGTACAACAGGCGCTATAACGCTCGCCGATTTACAACTTCGGCGACGAGACCGCGGCCTCGTAACCTCCATAGTTCCTAACACAATCATTATTTTTTAATAAAAAAATTTTTTTTTATTTCTTGAAATGTATAATAAAATACCCTAAAAGTTTGAAAAAGATCCGTCGCATTAATTCTTCAAAAAAAAATTCCAAAAGTTACCTTACTTTTTAGCGTGTTACACGAGTCTCCCCCCTTAAGGGAATCCTATAGTGGCAGAGTTACCGACATTTTTTCACTTTAATTTATCTTTGAATTGGCTTTACAGAATGGCAAAAGTCTTTTACAGAATTAAAGAACGCACAAAAATCTACATCGCGACACACGATTTCATATCGGGAACAAAAAAAATATAAAAATTTTACTACATACAGCTGTCATCTGACGACAATAACAAAATTACTGCAGTTTATATATATATATATATATATATATATATATATATATTAGTTATTTGTGCAATAAGTTCCGTAAGATGAAAATTCCCGGGTGCGGAGTTGACGCACGAGCCGAAGGCGAGTGCGGTCAACGCACCCGGGAATTTTCATCTTTACACACGTCGTGCACACCCTATTTTATGCCGCAAGTGCGTGGAAAGTGGTCCATCACGCACGCGTAGCGTGCGTAATGTGCCACTTTCCATGCACGTGTTGCATAAATATATATATATAGACACCCAGGCGATGTAGGGATAACATGTAGGAACAATATCGTGCAGAACCAAGAATAAAAGCCTACAAAAAAAGATTTTTTGTAATGAATGCAATATAACCTATAACCGTGTCTATCCTTGTCTATCATCATTGTCTATACAAGGACAGATATAGAATTTGGTCGGTAAATACTGCCACTATAGGATACCCTTAAAAACGCTATTTTAGCGATTTTGAGGTATTTTTTGAGGTTAGGGATGAAACCTGACGTAATAAGATAAAACGGACAACGGATTCGGATTCAGCGATCCCAAAAACATATAAATATGGTGCTTATGCTCTATTTCTCAACATAAAAAGAGCCGTTTCAGCGTTTTTAAGATATTTTTTGAGGTTAGGGACGAAACCTGACGTGATGGGGTAAAACGGACAACGGATTCGGATTCAGCGATGCCAAAAACATATAGGTATAATGGTGTAGTCTAGCGAACATCCAACTTTTTTTTTGTGTGCCTGTGTAATTATTGCGAATAACGCAAAATCATGGAGGGCTTTTACGTTTATCTTGATCCCTTTTACCTTTCAACGAGCGTTGGATACAGTTCATTGGGACATCGTGTATATTAGTTATTTATGAGACAGATTATACGTAATATATTATTACAGGTAACTTTTAAAGAAGTTTCAATTGCTCATCAAGTACTGACGGAATATGGCGCCGAGAGGATAAGAATAATTTGCGTAATAAGAGTTACAGATTTTATTCAGTTTATTGTTAATTTTGTTACAAAATAAAACTCACATTTTTTGTAGACAATAATATAAAGAACTAAAGGAACCTTTTGAAGAAATAGAGTATTACAAAAAAATGTTTGTACATGTTCATTTAACTACATATGATTAAAACATAAATGTTTTACATACCTATTATGTCTAAAAGTAATAATCCGTTGTACAATGAATATTTCTTTAATGTTAACCAAAACAGTAGTTTTCTTATTTAATATCTGATAACTAAATTTTTTCTTTTTTTTTAAATCTAATAGATATAGCTAATTAATAATAATAAACGTAATAGCTAATTTTGCATTTTGCTAATTTTATATCATAAAGTATAATTCTATTTTATGTATCACATTGCAATAATGTAAAGCAGAACATAACGTATGACAATACTTTGTAAAGAAGAACAAAAAAACTAACATTTTTCTTTAAAAAAAAAAAAATTGTTAAAAGTTTTTATGTAAAAAGTAATTAAATCCTTTATTTTGTGTTATAACTTTTGTATAAAGAAATAAGTGAATCTTTCGTTTTAAATTGTAAAACGACTTTAAGAACTAATATACTTATTAAATACTTTTTGGCTTGAATGCTTCAGTGTGGATGTGTTTATATCTTCTTATTTTTCTTATCTGTAAAAAGACAGATTAACGTTTATAAATTAATTCAGTAGTTTGTATAAATTAAATCGGAAGAATTATATATTTTTCAAATATATTATTAGTGGACTCGTGGAAAATATCAACAAATTAATAGACAGCGATAAGAGTCAGGCGCGGTACGTGGTGCGCAAGTAAAGAAATAGTTACCGAAGTAACGAATTACGATGTATTTTTTGTTTTTTCTTACCGTTACATTATTATGTTTAAAATATAAGTTAAATAAAAATATACATATTTAATACATATAAATACCAGTTGTACCTAAGAATTAAATTATGGTGTTATTATGGGTATGTATTTTTCATAATTGCTATTGCACGCAGGACATTTTTCCTGAAATAATTTTTGTACGCAGTTTTTGCAACAGCATAAATGTCCGCATGGTATGAAAGCTATCTTAGATTTCTCGATTAAACATATCATACATGTTCCTTCTTCACATGAATTGTTTCTACTTAATGTTAAATCCATTCCGTTAATAGATAAGAATGGCGTTTCTTTTTTGTCTTCTTCTGATGTCTCTAAATTATTCCAGTAACTATAATCGTCATAAGGAACTTTATAAATACAATCTGCAATTATATGATATTTTAATATGATACTTTATTGTGTGTGTGTGTGTGTGTGTGTGTGTGTGTGTGTGTGTGTGTGTGTGTGTGTGTGTGTGTGTGTGTGTGTGTGTGTGTGTGTGTGCGTGCGTGCGTGCGTGCGTGCGTGCGTGCGTGCGTGCGCGTGCGTATGCGTGTGTGTGCGTGTGTACGTAAGCTCAATATATATACATACATACGTACATACATTCATACATACGTATTCAAACATGCATAAATATACAGGTAACATATATATATAGGTATTTTTACAATTATATTTAATTACCTTCATCATTGTTATCATTATTTTCCACGGGTTCACTAGTTTGATCAACTTCTACAGTTGCAGCTGTTGAATAAATACGTAAATTAATACATGGAGTATTTTATTTGCTTAAAAAGAATAATGTTAATTATAATATCTCAAATAATACCTCAAATATCCTGAAATTTATATAAATTATGAGATTGATAGTGAAAAACTAATTTGGATTTGTTTAGATTATATCTTGAATTATGCAATTATAACTGAATAAAACAGGATTTAATGTAACAAATGTTTGTCATTAAATTATGGTAAATATTATTATAATAAATATTATTATCGTATATTAGAAGTAAAATATTTTCAATAAGTAATAAATCTAATTCATTGATTTATCAAACTACATGTAGTTAGCATTCAAAAAACGTAATTTTTTTATATTAAAGTGTAACCTTGTTTTTGTAATCCATTTGTAAAATTGTGTGTCTATGTATTTATGTGTATGTGCGTGTGTCTGTGTGTATGTATGTATGTATGTATGTATGTATGCATGTAAGAATGTATGCATATATGCACGTATGTACGTGTGTGTCTGTAAATATACGTGTATGTCTCTATATGTACGTGCGTGCGTATGTTTGTATAATTATATGCTTAATATTCATTAATTATATAATTAATTTATAAGTCATAGTTGTTCCCTTATGGAAAAATACACTCAACGTCTTAAAGTTGGGTGTGATTTCAGACCGCCAATTGAAGATTAACCAATCAAAGATGTTGAAATGATGGTTAACCTTCATTGGCGGTCCGAAATCACACCCAACTTTAAGACGTTGAGTGTATTTTTCCATAAGGGTTTATGTATGTAAATTATGTTATGTAATTATGTTTATGTAAAAACTGTACTAGATTACAAAAATAAAGAACATTTAACATAGATAAGCTTGTTCTTGATTTTAAAGTCGAAAATGTTAAACTACTTAGTATATTTTACTATAATAAATCTAAAATAAAAATTAATATCATTTATGAGTTTATTTAAATCACTAGTATACGTACTAATATTTTTTATAGAAATGTGAAAATTTTCACTAATCACGACATTAACAATTACTAAAAAATAAATTTGAAGTGTTATTGATAATGTAATATTAAATAACAAATTATTTTAAAATGAGAAATAGAAGTGTTACTTTCCAGCTTATTATTGTCAATTATAGTATTTTCTAAACAAAAATCGATCCTTTGGTTTATATCTTCAATAGTCGTAACCAAACAATTAATGGAAGTGTCTAAAAAATTATTCATTTTTAATATAAATATTTTAACTTTGTTACATTAAATGCATACTTTCATTTCTTGTTATATTTAAATTTCTTTAACAAATTGACAGAATTATTTGAATTATTTTTTGAAAAATACTATATTTACACATTAAAGTTTTTTCTACACAACAATTTAATGTGTTATTGAATACTGTAGTTTTATTTATTATAACACAATTTAATAATAATTAAATATATAATGATATAAAATCTAAAATACCAAAAAATTATATAATTTACATCATTAGAAGCAACAATTTAATAAACATGTACATACAAAACATCCCAGTGAGAAATGATAATCGAAAAGATATCGAATCGACGTCGAATTGATGCTTTTTTGACGCAAAAGACATGGAATCGATATTGGATTCGACTTCAGTTCGACCAACTACTTCTCACTGGATGCACATGTCCAAAGAAAGAACTGGTTGGATATTAAAACAAACATTAATAGTAATAACATAGAAAAATAAAGTAGGTACAAGTGTTATAATAAAACAAATAAATGTTTTTGTATTAATTTGTTATAATGACCAACCAATCCTTATTTTTTATTTGCATTTTGTATCACATAAAAATATGAATGTAAAAAAGAGAAATAATATTATTACCTTCAAATTCATTGGAATCATAATTGCATCTCCGCTTTCGTTTCCGACGTCGAATATTTTGTTGTGCAATATCAATGCGAGTAACTGGTATTAACCAAAACAAATATTTTTAGAATGTAAATAATTATAAAATAATTATAACAAAATAAATACAAAAAGAAAATTTTTTTTTCGAACAAAAAACATGATTTATCATTAATTACCACATCAAAAAATAATTATTAAAATTTTACCTTCTATAGCTCCTTCTGTGTGCAAATCCGCATAAATTTCATGCTCGTCATTATCATCTAGAAAATTTAATATTTACATAAGAAAATTCTTAACAGAAGAAAACTCTTAAGAAAAGTAATAACAATTATAAAATTTCATAAAATTAAGAAATTTGTCCATAATAATTGTAAAAAAAACTGTAAAATATATTGTAAATAAAATATATAAAAATATGCAATTCATAAATACTTGCCTATTGAAAGTAACATATTGTATTGCTGACGTTCAATATCCTCGTCAAATACCTGTAGAAATTCTTTCAACGAGTAGATACCAGTAGATAAGTAATTTTGAACTTCTTGTATTTTTGCATTTCTATATTTATTAAATGGACAACGATTTCTTGAAACTTGTAGACCGTTTACTAAACGATCATAGTTGATTTCTTGATCTGTAATTAGCTTTGAAACTTTATCTATAAAAATAAATAATTTTTAGAATAAGAAATATTTTTCAGTATACTTCAGTATACTTCAATATACTTTCAATGTAGTTTGTGCAGGCGTGCATGCGTGCGTGCGTGCATGTGTGTGTAGAAAGTAGTGTAAATGTATATAAATATATACGTAGTATATAAGTAAATATATATGTAATATATATATATATATATATATATATATATCTTTATGGTTTGTATAATGTCGGGACCGTTTCGGAGATGCAATAACACATACCAGGACTTTTGGCACATGCTGGGTCCGACCCAGTAATTTTCTGTATGAAAGGTAACTTATCAGGCCCGGTACTAGTTTATACAAAGATGTGTAACGTAACAAAGTAGGACCGTGTTTCCTTCCTAGGCATTGTGAATTATAAGGACCGGTACCGGTAATTAGATATATGCAATGTAAAAAACCGGGACCTCCTTATCTGAACAATTTTACTGAATTAAGTTGTATCATCATTCTTTGAGCGTATTCTTTCTTAAATATAAAATTCAAAATATTTAGAGAGTCCAATCAAGCTGTTTATATACTTATATATATTTAGCACATAATGATTATTTATTCATAATAAAGGACATCTATCAATATTTTACTATTTAAAAAGGAGTATGCATCAAGCTACTAAATGTGCTTTCTAAAATGCTATCTTTTACTAAAAATTATGTTAAAAAGAAGTTATATTAAATCATTGTTACTGCGTTGTGCTTGATAAAGTTGTAATTATAAATTTAAATTAGTCAATTTAATCAAAATTAGAATTAAAATAATTAACATCAATAAATAAACTAATCAATTAAAATGTTACGAGGTTCTACTTTTTGTTGTTACAGTAAAGAAATCGATTTCCATACAAATTTCTACGACGATACACTGTAGAAAAAAATTTTCCGACTTCTTCGCTGATTTCATCGATGTAATAGCAAACAGCAGGACTCTGACCAGTTATACTTTTCGAAGAATTTCATGTTCAAATTTTTAAATTATTATATTATATTCAGTACAATTATTATATTCAATGCATTATTTAAGAAAAAACGCACGAAAATAATGAAAACATAAGTAAAAATTATAGCTGAAACAAAACTTTTACTAGACGTATCGTCACATGCGAGGACCGATTTCCATGATATATAATGGATAATAGCAGAACCGATCAAATAAATTATTCCTCGACAAATTTTACGTATACTCCGCATAAGCTATATTTTACACAACGCATAATTTAGGGATTTGAAAGCAAAAATGATGGACTGCGAAATACCGAGGGATTACAGCCAAATCAAAGGTTATACTCTACGACGTATCGTTACATGTGAGGACCGATTTCTTCGGTGCAATGGTAAATAACAGGACCGCCCAGTTTAACTATTTCTCAATTATTTTCATCTATACGTTTGGTTATTAGGGGGAGTCCGGGAGACTTGATCATAGAGGAGAGTTGAACCACTTCAAATATCTTGTTCAAATTTTGAACAAACAGCTCAATCCGAGCACGTTAAAACACTTTTGTCTCACTCACTGTCGAAACGCACTACCAAGCGTCATGTTGTCACGTGCACGGATTGAGCTCTTCGTTCAAAATTTAAACGAGATATTTGAAGTGATTCAACTCTCCTCTATGGTCAAGTCTCCCGGACTCCCCCTACTTGAGAACTTGCAATATTCTACTCGGTGCATTATTTAAGGATTAACACACGAAAATGTTGGCCCACGAAATGCCGACAGATTTTACAGCTAAATTAAACCTTTACTGTATACGATATACACTGATTATGAGAAAAGAAATGTTCTGCATTTTAGTAAATATTGGTTTGCATGCAACTGTGACCTCATTTACTGAGAAAAAAGAATATTCTAAAAGTATTCTAAAATAAAAAAAGAAAAACTTTCTTCTTTTTAATAAATAGAGTAACAGTTGTATGCAAACTAAATATTTACTAAAATGCAGAACAATTTTTTCTCAGTGTATCATTTGAGAAGTGATTTCCTCATTGCAATGTGTAAATAGTAGAACCGCTTAGTTAAACTATTTATCGATTGATTTCACCTGTACTTTCGATTACTTGAAATATTTTACTCAGTGCTTTATTAAAGGACTAATACACGAAAATGTTGGCCCACGAAATATCGACAGATTACAGCCAAATCAAAACTTTTACTGCAGGATGTATATTGTTACATGCGAGGACCGATTTCTTCAGTGCAATGGTCAATAGCAGGACTGTCCAGTTTAACTATTTCTCAATTATTGTCATCTATACGTTTGGTTATTACTTAAAAACTTGCAATATTCTACACGGTGCATTATTTAAGAATTAACACACGAAAATGTTGACCCACGAAATACGGGCAAACTACAGCCAAATCAAAATTTTTACTCTAGGACGTATTGTTACATGCGAGGACCGATTTCCTCGGTGCAATGGTAAACAGCAGGACCGCTTAGTTTAAATATTTCTCAATTAATTTCATCTGTACGTTCAGTTGCTTGAGAACTTACGATATTTTACTTGATGCATTATTCAAGGATTAACACACGAAAATGTTGGCCCATGAAATACGGACAGACTACAGCCAAATCAAAACTTTTACTCTAGGACGTATTGTTACATGCGAGGACTGATTTCTTCGGTGCAATAGTGAATAGCAGGACCGCCCAGTTTAACTATTTCTTAATTAATTTCATCTATACGTTCGGTTATTATTTGAGAACTTGCAATATTCTACTTGGTGCATTGTTTAAAGATTAACACACGAAAATGTTGGCCCACGAAATACGGGCAAACTACAGTCAAATCAAAATTTTTACTCTAGGACGTATTGTTACATGCAAGGACCGATTTCCTCGGTGCAATGGTAAATAGCAGGACCGCTCAGTTTAACTATTTCTCAATTAATTTCATCTGTACGTTCAATTGCTTGAGAACTTGCGATATTTTACTTGGCATTATTTAAGGATTAACACACGAAAATGTTAGCCCACGAAATATTGACAGATTACAGCCAAATCAAACCTTTACTGTACGACATACACTGATTGTGAAAAAAGAAATGTTCTGCATTTTAATAAATATTGGTTTGCATACAATTGTGACCCCATTTACTAAAATAAAGAAAATTTTCCTTTTTTACATTAGTACACGTGTATTTACTGAGAAAAAAGTATACTAAAATAAAAAAAAATTTTTTCTTTATTTTAATAAATAGAGTAACAGTTGTATGCAAACTAATGTTTACTAAAGTGCAAAAAAATTTTTTCTCAGTGTCATCATTACATTTGAGAACTGATTTCCTCATTGCAATATGTATAAATAGTAGGACCGCTCAATTAAACTATTTGTCGATTGATTTCATCCGTATTGTCAATTACTGGCAATATTTTATTTGGTGTATAATTTAGAAATTAACACGTAAAAATGTTTGTCCGCGAAATATCGAAAGACTACAGATAAATCAAAACTTTTACTTTAAGACGTATCATTACATGCGAGAACTGATTATATCGGTGCAATGGTAAATAGTAGGACCGCCTAATTTAACTATTTTTCAATTAATTTTATCTATACATTTGGTTACTTGCAATATTTTACTCGGTACATTATTTAGAGATTAACACGTGAAAATGTTGACCCGCAAAGTACCGAAAGATTACATCCAAATCAAAACTTTTACTCTACGACGTATCGTTACATGCAAGAACTAATTTTATTATAAATTTGATTTTTTTTAATTTTATTGCTGAACGGCGTACACTATAATAAAAGTAATTGTTACGTTATTTCTGGATAAAAATGCTTCTTCAGTCGAATTTGAGAAGAATAATTGACTGTGATTGGTTAATTATTGCGACTCACGACTTTGCGACTCGCATTGTAGATCCAGCATAATACGGCTCTGTGGCCGGTATTCATAGGTCCGTATTCATAGGCCCGTATTCATAGTTGGATCTTATTTCAAAACCATCTTAAGTAATGTTTTAAGATGCTAATACGGCTCTGTGATTGGTTCATAACATCTTAAGATCGTACTTAAGACACGGTCTTAAATATAAGATCCAACTATGAATACCGGCCAATAATAACGTCATTAGATATTCTTTATATACGTGGGTTTCTATTGGTCAATATCATCAATGGGCGCGTTCAGTAAACTAAACCACTGAGTAGCAGTCAAACGTGATTTGCTTTTACTTTTAGGGCCGGTCTACAATCAGTCGTATGTCGGAGTCGGATGTCGGAACGTAGCTGGTGGTTCAATGAGGAAAATTCGTTTCCGAAAAAGAAATTCTCTCATTGGACCATCGGCTACATTGCGACATCCGACTGCGACATACGACTCATTGTAGACCAGGCCTTAGAACCAACCAATCAACGCAGTGTTGATAAGACGAACTCAACACTCTGCGTTGATTGGTTGGTTCTAAAAGTAAGAGCTAATCACGTTCGACTGCTACTCAGCAGCTTGGTCTGCTGAACGCGGCCATTGTCTTCCTTTTGTTTTCCTTCCGTGGCCTTATGCTGGGTCTACAATGCGAGTCGCATAGTCGTGAGTCGCAAAAATTGACCAATCACAGTCGATTATTCTCCTCAAATTCGACTGTGATTGGTCAATTCTTGCGACTCACGACTTTGCGACTCGCATTGTAGACCCAGCATTAGAGCCACCGCACAAGACTCTCGTATGGTCACGTAGCGTAACGTAACATGAACCAACGCACAAGAAACGTATGCGTAAGCATAAGAAAATTGATTGGTCCATATACATGTGCATAAGGAAATAGACCAATCAATTTTCTTATGCTTATGCATTATGCGTTATGCAAAAGTCTGTGTTTCCCGCTTTAAGCTTAGCAGGTCTTAACGGACATCGCGTATATCTCTAGACCAATAGCGTTCACATCAACAGTTCATGTATGTATGTACATACGACGAGCAAGCAATCACGTGAACAGAAGAAGCGCGCGTTCGCGTTTCACGTGTCGTGTGGTCGTCGTCGCGGAGAGCATTCTCGCATTCTCGTTTCGTTCGTTCCTGCGTTACTTTCATTCCAGCGTTACTTTTGTTCTTGCGTTACCATTACCCAACAGTTATAACCCAAGTTGCTTTACACTGGTAAGTAAATGAAAATGGAACTATTCAGTAATGCAAGTAGCAGAGTGACATTAAGTAACGTATTAATAACGTTTCAATGAAGTCTCTCTAATGTTAAAGACACATAATTAAGACATCTTTAAACGTCATCTTACTACCTGGAATTTATAATTTTTTTTATAAATTACTTAAATTTATTATAATAATTACTTAAATTAATTATAATAATTTTCCTTTGTTCATGATCAGATTATAAAAATTGAGTTCTAACGTTGCTCAGTCATTTGGAAACTGAGGAAATATGTTTGCATTGGTACTATTTTCTGATAATGTATATTACATTTGTAAAAAAGCAAACATAATAGAAGGAAGAGGCAGTTGCAGTATTAAGTACAAAGATGGCAAACGGTATGCCGGCAAAATTATTGCTTGCAAAGGTAAGTAAAACTTATGGCCAATTTTTTTACCGTCGGATAACTCTATCTTTCGATTAACCTCACTTTTCATCTCTTTCTAAGGAGGCAGTTAAAAAGAGATGAAGAGTGAGGTATCCGAAAGATAGACCCAGCGAGAAATGACCCATCGAATCGACATCAAATTGACGTCGAAAACGTATATCGAAAAGTAATTGAAATATTCATCGATCTCGATGGAAATGTGGTATCACTTTCGATGACTTTTCAATTCAGAATAAATCGATTTCGACTCGATATTGATTACTATTTCCTCACTGCAGCTATTATTAGAAACCATAAAACATGATCTTTTTCTTGTATTATACATTAAAATAAATAAATATATTCACATTCCACTACTTATGTGTTTAATAGTATATCGAAAATATATCAAAAATTATCTATTTATTTCTCCCCAATATCTTTATTAGAAGAGCACAAAACTTACAATAGAAATAATTTTTACAATTAATTTATTTATCTAGGTAGAATTGCACATATATGCACATTTATTATTACAAAAATATATTACTTAAGTCTAGATAGAGTTGCATATATATGTATTTATTATCAAAAACAGTATATTATTTAAGTCGCTAGATAGAGTTGTACATATATGTATTTATAATCGCAAATATATATTATTTAAGTCTAGATAGAGAATATATATTGCACATAATGTATATTTATTATCACAAAAAAACAGATTTGACAGATTGACTTAGTGCAATTAACATAGATTGATTCAGTGTAATTAAGATTTAGGAAAGTTTGTCATTGAATGAAGTTTGTCATTAATGCATTTTTTTTACAAAGTCAATTTGTTTAAATTAAAAATAAATTATTAAAAGTAAAAGTAAATGGTTATTTTATATCCCAAATAAATTGCGCCATAACTTGTTCCTAATATACTGATCATATGTACGTCAAAATATAAATAGTCTTGTATGCAAAATGTAAAAAAAGACATAAATTGTAAACAAATTAATATTAGAATTAGTAGAACAGATGTGTATTTAATTTTCTCTCTTTTATGAGTTTATATTTTTGAAATGTTTGACTTTGAGAATAAAATGTCTGTACAAAATCAACATCTCTAACAATAAGTTAAATAACTGTTGAAATAGATATAATATAAACACTTGCTATGTTAAATTTCATAAATAGCATATAATAATTACTGATATACCCTTATGGAAAAATGCACTCAACTTTCGGTGTTAAAAAAAACCGTTAAAAAAACACCACAGAAAAACTCTTAAAGTTGGGAGTGATTTCGGACCGCCAATTGAAGGTTAACCATCATTTGAAGGTTAATCTTTAATTGGCGGTTATACCCAATTTTAAGGGTTTTTCTTTGGATGATGGTTAACCTTCAAGTGATAGTTAACCTTTAATTAATGGTTAATCCTTAAAAATGACGGTATAAACCCTAAAAATATGAATCCTCAAATGAAAGTAACAAATATGGCGTCCCAATGAAAATCTCTTAAGGGCTCCGCTCGCTGAACCGGACTCCTCGCCTCGACTCTCCCTCTCGGACGCTAGCTGCCGCAGCTCTCCCTTTCCTGGCAGTGAGCTCTCCCTGGTGATCCGACTCTCGCTCGGTTGGTCTCCAGAACACGTGCCGCAACGATCAATCCGTTAAGAAAGAGGTAACAGACTCGACACGTTCGAAGAAACGCAAGCAAGTGCGGCCATGACACCTAACGAGTGAGGAAAGAGGTGGGGCCGGCAGGGGCTCTTTGAGAGTGGCAACTCGCGCATCGCGCCATCTAATATGAAACGATCGGGCGTTGTAAAACGCGAAAAGAATTCGAGCGCAATATCTGAACAAATTATTTAATTTTTAATAAGTCCAATTATTAATATTTATTTTCATAATTGAACTTATTTTTTATTTTGATAAATGTAAATACCTTATTGTATTAATAATTAATATTAATAATTTATTAATTAGTTGCTTAATTTAACTTCTTATTTAATAAATGAGCGGATGTAGTACTGAAAATGTACCTGTTATATAATATTTTAATTTTCAAAATTGTCAAATTACAAACAGGAATTTTGTTGTGACTTTTACAGTTATAAAGTAACTAGAAATGGAAGCCTAAAAAAATTAATATTGTAATGCAATTATTATAATGTTCAAATTATAAAATATTTACATTATCCATGTCTGCCAATACAATATAATTTTTTATTCATATTGTATTTTATATAATGGCAAGTTATTATATATTTGACAGGCAAATCAAAATAGCTTCAAATCGATATCGAAATGATGAAATATCGATGTCTTAACAAAAAATACATAATTTGCCTGTTTACAGTCTGGCGCGATGAATGTATGTCACAAATAATCTCTTCTTTTAAAAAATGTCATAAAGCACAAACATCGAAATAAGCTTCAAATTTCGAGCATTATTTCGATATGGATGTAATATCGATGATTTCGACGTCAATTTGACGTCGATTCGATAGGTCATTTCTCGCTGGGGAGTTATCCAACTGTGAAGAAATTGGCCCTTAGACATACTCTATGTTTTATAAACCTATTTTTTTCAATAATATTTATTCATTTCATAGTATTACATATTCTAAGTATATATAAATCTGTAAATGGTATAGTTCTTGAAATACAATCTCTCTCTCTCTCTCTCTCTTTCTCTCTCTCTCTCTCTCTCTCTCTCTCTCTCTCTCTCTCATCATAATATCATTATATATAATTATATATCCTCGAAAAATACTGTTATACAATGTCGTTATAATTATATATGATTTTATATATACGTGACTGTATAGGAAAAAAGTTTCATATGTATAAATCACATATATAATCATACATATTTTATATGAAATTATATATAATTTTATGTAATTAGAAATAATCATTTTTTTCTATTTGATTGTTTGAAACATTAGAATATTTTGAATATCTCTGCGATATATTATTTTTGTTTATTCAATAATTAAATTTATATTAACGTGTTAAATAAAGGTACTTATCAAACTTTATTTACTTTTGAAAGTTAACTTTAATTATATATTATTCATATTGATACTGAGTACTTTGAAAAAAAGTCTTGTAATACTTGACAAACGCATTTGGGTGTACGTTTTAGCGCAATATTTGGCAAGTAGTAACAAATATGGTAATTGTTACCAGGTTGATAATAATTACAAAATAGTTAGCAAAACCTTTTTTATACATTACAGTTGAAACAATGAACACGTTCGCTGCCGATCACGCACAAGCGCGTAATGCGGTACCTTCAGTCAGGTGCCGATCACGCGCTGGGCGCTGGCTCGTGATGGATTACATATGTTCACTACATTACAAATAACAGAGTCGATTCCTGGTCGAAGTTTTGCGACTTTAGTGCGGCAGCGAACGTGTTAAATGGCTTAAAAAGCAATGCTAAATACTTTAGCAATAATTATCAAATAATTTGATAATTACCGTAGCATTTGGTAACTATAACTAAAAATAATATGTGGTAATATTTATCGCATAATGTGGTAAAATACTACTAAATAATATGATTTTATGTAACAAATTGGTTTTTGGTGATATGTACCATATAAATTGTTAATAATCACTAAGGGCCAATTTCTTCACCGTTGGATAACTCTATCATTCGGTTAATCTCACTCTTCATCTCTTTTTAACTGCTCTCTTAGAAAGAGATGAAGAATGAGGTTAACTGAAGGATAGAGTTATCCAACGGTGAAGAAATTGGCCATAAGTCTTGGAAATAAATACCAAACCTTTTGCTATAATTATTTGTTAATACTTACCAAATTATTTTATTATATTTAAATAAACATTGAGTTGAAACTGTTTCACTAAAGCACTTAGTAACTGTGATCCAGGCTAGATGATTATTATCAAATCTTTTTTCAGTGTACTAAATTAAAAAATATTATGTCTTTGTTAGTTTTATATTTAAAAGAATATGTTGTTTTGGCAATTGCTAGGCTGATCAAAGTATTAAATATTTGTTTACATCTGAGTTACTTTAAATATCACTTTTTTTGCTTAGAAGACTATAAAGAACTGGTTACCCTGAAACTAAAGCTTGAGAATGAGAGCAATATAGAAAATAGGAAACAATTGAGTGAGTAAAACCGTATTTTTACTAATTTAATATAGGCGTACATTATTACTAATGGTATAATATTATTAAGAAATTTTATATTACTATTTTTCTTATACTTACAGCCTATAACAGGAATATTTACAAAAGAAAATTACAAAATGCGTTATTAGAAGATAAGGAAAATTTATGTACCAAAAATACAGACTTGAAGTCTGTTAAAAAGAAAATGAAGAAAAAGCATATTATAGCGCAAGGTAATTAGAAATCAAAAGCCAGAATTTTATTCAGCAAAAATGAGCAACTATGAGACATAACTAGTCTTCCTGAGATATTCTTTCTTTGATGAACTGTGTAATACAATGACTTCTATTATATTTTACAGTTTATCAAAGAAAAGATATCTCGGGAAGTATAATTACTTCTTACAGTATTTTTAAATTAAATATAATTTTAACTTATATTTGCTTGTATTACTTTACTTGTATTAGCTTGTATACACTCAGGTGTGTCTTGAAAATTGTCAGTAATATCGTACAATTATATATTTATATTTATATAATTATGTATAATAATTTGTCTGACACATGCCATTTATATTTACACTTTACTTAACAAACAATATTATAATGTTTTATAATCTAATTGAGTTTTTTGACTTGTCCAAATTCAATTTACCATTAATTAAACCTAATGTTTCTAATAATTTATTAAATTTTGTTCTTTGTATTGCAATTAACAAATTTGTTTTATCTACAGACAGGCATGATAGAGACAAATTAGATATAAACAAGGATGTATCAAAAGTTGTGGAAGATGGAATAAACGGAAATATACCTGAAGTTTCAAATAATATTGGTACAAATACTACTATTACCAAATTAGATTATGTTTACTAAAATCTATTGTTTTCTTTCATTAAATGTAATTTTTATTTAAACTGTATATTTTGTCAGTATCCATTGATAGACACGACGAAGACGAATTAAATATAAACAAAAATGTGTCAAATATTGCGGAAGATGAAATAGACGGAAATATACCTGAAGTTTCAAATAATATTGGTACGAATACTACTATTATTTCATTAGATTATATTTACTAAGATCTATTGTTTGCTTTTATTAAATGTAACTTTCATTTGCATTTAAACTGTATATTTTGTCAGTATCCACTGATAAGCACGGCAAAGATGAATTAGATATAAACAGAGATGTGTTAAGTATTGCGGTAGATGGAATAAACGGAAATATACCTAAAATTTCAAATACTATTGGTACGAATACTACTATTATTCTATAAAGATTAAATTTACTAAGATCTATTGTTTGCTTTTATTAAATATAACTTTCATTTGAGTTTAAATTGTATATTTTGTCAGTATTCACTGATAGGCACGGCAAAGACGAATTATATATAAACAGACATGTGTCAAATATCGCGGAAGTATCCACTGATAGACACGACAGAGACAAATTAGATATAAACAGAGATTTATTAAATATTGCGGAAGATGGAATAGACGAAAATATACCTGAAGTTTCAAATAATATTGGTACGAATCAAGAGACACGGTAGTGTCTCGCGCCAAGTACACGCGGAGCGAGACCAACCGTGACTCTTTTACGCGACGCGACGATTTGCAAGTACTCGAGATGTTGAGATCTCGATAACGAGTGAACGGATCAAGTTCTAAATAGGCTTGATCGATAGCTTGGGGTCGATTTGGGGGGGGGTCCGTTCTTTTCATTTTTCCGCTACGTGCCCTACGAGCGGAGATATTGCGAGCAAAAGTCGAAATGTGAAAATTTTATATTAAGATACTTCTCCTCCTAACGCCGATTGTATATATATCACGTGATCAGAGATCACGTGATCAGAGAAAACGTCACTTTCACTTTTTCGCCACTGGCGGTGGCGGTGCTAGTATCGCCAGTTTCGATATTGTGCGCGCATTATTATCGTTCTAGTAGGTAAATTATTATAGGTCGATAGACTTATCGGTCAGGAGGAAGATTTTTATATTTAAGTAAATTAGGTACCGTGTCTCTTGATCAAATAATCTTGATAATAAATAATATTATCATAATATTATTATATATATTATTATTATTATCAACCCAGCGAATAAATCCATCGAGTCGATATACAGGTTACCGACGACGAGGTCCAGATAGTGCGCTCCGTAGTTTTCGGTGTCTAGGTGTATTAATACTTTGAATTCGATGCTACGTGTCTCAGGTTGTCGACGACGAGGTCCAGATAGTGCGCTCCGTAGTTTTCGGTGTCTAGGTGTATTAATACTTTGAATTCGATGTCTACGTGTCCCAGGTTGCCGATGACGACGTCCAGATAATGCGCTCCGTAGTTTTCGGTATCTAGGTGTATTAATACTTTGAATTCGATGTCTACGTGTCCCAGATTGCCGACAACGAGGTCCAGATAGTGCGCTTCGTAGTTTTCGGTGTCTAGGTGTATTAATACTTTGAATTCGATGTCTACGTGTCCCAGGTTGCCGATGACGAGGTCCAGATAGTGCGCTCCGTAGTTTTCGACGTCTAGGTGTATTAATACTTTGAATTCGATGTCTACGTGTCCCAGGTTGCCGATGACGAGGTCCAAATAGTGCGCTTCGTAGTTTTCGGTGTCTAGGTGTATTAATACTTTGAATTCGATGTCTACGTGTCCCAGGTTGCCGATGACGACGTCCAGATAATGCGCTCCGTAGTTTTCGGTATCTAGGTGTATTAATACCTTGAATTCAATGTCTACTTGTCCCAGGTTGCCGACAACGAGGTCCAGATAGTGCGCTCCGTAGTTTTCGACGTCTAGGTGTATTAATACTTTGAATTTGATGTCTGCGTATCCCAGGTTGCCGATGACGACGTCCAGATAATGCGCTTCGTAGTTTTTGGTGTCTAGGTGTATTAATACCTTGAATTCGATGTCTACGTGTCCCAGGTTGCCGATGACAACGTCCAGATAGTGCGCTCCGTAGTTTCGGTGTCTAGGTGTATTAATACCTTGAATTCGATGTCTACGTGTCCCAGGTTGCCGATGATGACGTCCAGATAATGCGCTCCGTAGTTTTCGGTGTCTAGGTGTATTAATACTTTGAATTCGATGTCTACGTGTCCCAGGTTGCCGACGACAAAAAACTATAGCGCGAACTTGACGCGGGACACTACCGTGTTATAGGTTATGTATGTGACTGTGACAGCTGGTGACAGCGCGCTAAACGCACTGTCTGCACTGCGCGCAGTACACACACACGTATACATCGAAACTGGCGATTCTAGCAGCACCGCCAGTGTCGAAAAAGTGAAAAGGACACGATTCCAGCCAATGAAATGATAGCATGGCATGAGTGATGAGTAGACGACGTATCTTAATAAAAAAATTTTCACATTTGGACTTTGCGTCGCAATATCTCCGCTCGTAGGGCACGTAGCGGAATATTATAAGAGCAAAATTTCCGAGAGAAGCAACGTGTTGGAGAGAAGCCACGTGTTGAAGATTACGGTTCATTAAAAAGCTACAAATACTATTGATTTCTTATATTAGAAGATAAGTTATATTAGAAGATAAGTTATAAAGTTAAATCGTTGTATTAACAAAGATTTGTGCGTAAAAATCGAGTTTATGTAAAGAAACATAGATATCAAGGATGATACTACGTCTTAAATTTAAACGAAATTAAGAAAACAAAGGTAAGAAAAAGAGGTAAATTTTATTTTTCAAAAAGGTAAAAAAAGGCGCCAAGTACACGCATGATTACCTCGGAAAAACTAAGTAGTAGTATTATTAATTTTAAATTAATAAAATCCAAGTGGTACTTAATGTGTTTATATTATTAGCATTATTCAAGCTAGATTACGATTATGTCTTGTATCGCAAAATATATACGGCTTATAGAGCTTTACAATCTGTACATACTGTTTGTAAGATATTATTAAAAACTTCAGATTAAGATGCGTAACACTACAAAAAGGCGTGATATCTGTACAAAATTACCTTTTTAAAAAAAAGGTAAAAAAAGGCGCCAAGTACACGCATAGTAGTGTATATGTATTATGTTTTTACCTCGAAAAAAACAAAGTGGTAGTATTATACCTCCAAATAGCTTTACCCTGTACATGCTGTTTATAAAATGCGTAATACTACAAAAAGGCGTGATATCCGTACAAAATTACCTTTCTTAAAAAAAGGTAAAAAAAGGCGCCAAGTACACGCATAGTAGTGTATATGTTGTTACCTCGAAAAAAAAGAAAGTGGTAGTATTATACCTCGAAAAAACCTAAGTAACAAGTGGTAGACGTAATCTTTGTATCTCGAAAAATCTCGAAAAAATCTAAGCACTAGTATTTTTATTTCCAAAAAATTATAACCGAAGTGATACACATCACAAAATTATGTTACCTTATCAAAAAAGAGTCGCGCTTTAAGTGATTTATTACAATTACAAAAAAGAAATGATATCTCTGTAAATTACAGCGCCAATTACAGAGAGAACATATATATTGCCTCAAAAAATAATTGTTGCACTACTTTGAAAAATCTTTACATTGTGTTAATTAGAAAAAGAATGTATGATAACAATTTTATAAGATTAAAAAATTTTATTTAAATTTAACAAGGGAATACAAGATATTTAAATACAAAGTTTACATGTGTATTTTTTAGTGGTCACAAAGAATTACAGAGGTAACAGTACAAAATAAAAATATTTTATTAAAATATTTAATCCAACGAGAGAATACAAGGTATTTAAATACAAAGTTTATATATGTTTTTTTCAATAGAATAAAAGATTTAATCACAAAGAATTACAGAGGTAACAGTACAAAATAAAAATATTTTATTAAAATACATAAATTTTTCTTGTAAAAAAACTTGGCGCTGCTAGACCTCGAAATTGTAAATAAATAAGGACAATAAATAAAAATAATTCAGAGAAGAATGCGACAGAAGTAAAGTAAATGATTATCAGCGTGGTGTGTATGTGCGAGCGAGTGATATGGGTGTGTGTGACGACGGCGAATAATACGGCTTGTAATTAAGTACGGGATAAGTTTATTTATTTATTTACAATTTCGAGGTCTAGCAGCGCCAAGTTTTTTTACAAGAAAAATTTATGTATTTTAATAAAATATTTTTATTTTGTACTGTTACCTCTGTAATTCTTTGTGATTAAATCTTTTATTCTATTGAAAAAAACATATATAAACTTTGTATTTAAATACCTTGTATTCTCTCGTTGGATTAAATATTTTAATAAAATATTTTTATTTTGTACTGTTACCTCTGTAATTCTTTGTGACCACTAAAAAATACACATGTAAACTTTGTATTTAAATATCTTGTATTCCCTTGTTAAATTTAAATAAAATTTTTTAATCTTATAAAATTGTTATCATACATTCTTTTTCTAATTAACACAATGTAAAGATTTTTCAAAGTAGTGCAACAATTATTTTTTGAGGCAATATATATGTTCTCTCTGTAATTGGCGCTGTAATTTACAGAGATATCATTTCTTTTTTGTAAATGTAATAAATCACTTAAAGCGCGACTCTTTTTTGATAAGGTAACATAATTTTGTGATGTGTATCACTTCGGTTATAATTTTTTGGAAATAAAAATACTAGTGCTTAGATTTTTTCGAGATTTTTCGAGATACAAAGATTACGTCTACCACTTGTTACTTAGGTTTTTTCGAGGTATAATACTACCACTTTCTTTTTTTTCGAGGTAACAACATATACACTACTATGCGTGTACTTGGCGCCTTTTTTTACCTTTTTTTAAGAAAGGTAATTTTGTACGGATATCACGCCTTTTTGTAGTATTACGCATTTTATAAACAGCATGTACAGGGTAAAGCTATTTGGAGGTATAATACTACCACTTTGTTTTTTTCGAGTACTACTATTACTCCATTATATTATGTTTACTAAAATCTATTGTTTACTTTCATTAAATGTAACTTTTATTTAAATTGTATATTTTGTTAGTATCCACTGACAGACACGGCAGAGACAAATTAGATATAAACAGAGATGTATTAAATATTGCGGAAGATGGAGTAGACGGAAATATACTTGAGGTTTCAAATAATATTGGTACGAATACTACTATTACTCCACTAGACTATGTTTACAAAATCATGTTTATGAATATTACGTATAAAATTGATTATGTTTTGATATTATTAAACTTAAATTTCTGATTGTATATTAAAACGGTCCTGTCTTTCTTTATATTACTTAAATTTCTGCTTAAAAATTTTTCAGATATTGGACAGTTACTGAATTCGTCTCTTCTTAATTGTGATATTAATGGGTAATTTCTTATTTCTATTCTGCCATTGAATTAAAATCATCTTTCTTTTTACTAAGATTAGAATATTATGCAGGGATATTCTTGTTCTACCGTATGACTTACAAACAGAAGAAAGCACATCTGACCTGGTTCAAAATATTGCGGAAGATGGAATAGACGGAAATATACCTGAAGTTTCAAATAATATTGGTACGAATACTACTATTATTCTATTAGATTATATTTACTAAGATCTGTTGTTTGCTTTTATTAAATGTAACTTTCATTTGTAGAATATTGTGATAATAGTCTTGATGATATATCATTTCCAGCTCGCTTTAATTTAAGAAACATCCAAGAAGAAGGTAGAGTTTACGTTCATTGCAGCTACAGTTTTATATTAATAATAATACAAATTATTGTAACAAGGAATTAGACAAAATTTGATTTTGCAATAGTATTTTTGACATATTTATATAGGTGATACAAGTACTAACTGTAGTATTATACATATACTAAGAATAATGATTTTTTATTGGAAGAAAATAAAAGTAATTTATATAAAATAGTAATATAATCATAATAGTTATATAAAATAAAAGTAATAACATAGTCATATATATCTATATATGTATCTATATATATAATAGTTTATATAAAATAATAATATAGTCATAATAGTTTACGTATTATTTTTTTATTATAGAAGACGAAGGTAATAAAAGTAATATTACTTCAAGCAGCAAATCAAGTGATTCCTCTTATATTCCTAATTCGGATGTTTCTGAAGAAAGTAATATTGAAGACAAGAGAACTTCAGAAATTTCGACTAAAAATGGAAATAAAGATTTATCTAAAACATCAAATAACACAACTCTAGAAACTTTAATTCCTCTTGGACACAGTGCACCAGATGACACAGATATGTTTGTACAATCTGTAGGACGTGGAAGGAAGAAAGATTTTTGTGTGTATTGCCGCAAAGAACAGACCAAGCTTAGTCGTCATCTTATCAGGATACATAAAGATGAGAAAGAAGTAAAGGAAATCATATATCTTCCCAAGGGACAATCAAAGCGCAGAATTTTGATAAATGAAATTCGTAAAAAAGGACAATATCTTTTTAACACCAATTCAGATATTAATACAGGAGAATTAAAGGTCATGCGTCGTCCAAACTCTAAAAAGAGTAAAAATGCCACAGATTTTGCTATATGCCCACAGTGCAAGGGTAACTATTCCAAATCAGCTCTTCGACATCATTATAGAAGATGCACTAAAAAAAAGTCTACAAATCATAGAGCTATATTATCGAAATCAAGAAGAATCTCATGTCGAATTCACGAATCTGCGTCAAAAATTCTCCGAGATCGTGTTTTTCCTACAATGAAAGATGACAGTGTCTCGAAAGTCATAAGATATGACGAATTGGCTATTGATTACGGAAACAAACTATGTGAAAAGTATCACGATCCGCACTTTTATGACATGATACGACAAAAGTTGCGACAGATTGGTCGTCTACTTCTCGAAATGAAGAACCAAAACGACAAAATTGATGATTTGTTTACAATTTTTGTTCCAGACAATTATGATAACTGTCTTAAAGCTGTTAGGAATTTAGCTGGTTTAAATGAATCAGGAACTGGTTTTAAAACTCCATCACTGGCAACATCTCTGGGTACATTACTCAAACAACTTTGTAAGAGATGTATCACCATAATGATAAAGAGACGCGATAAGATAAGACGAAAGCTTGCAGAAGAATTCTTAAGCCTACTAACAGAAGATTATGCATCCTCTATTGCTCGAACAGCTGTCGAAACACAACTTCGGAAAAAAAGACATTTAAAAGTATTATTACCAACTAAAGATGATATTAAGAAACTAGAGACTTATTTAAGTGATAGGATGAAAACGGCTTATGATTCGTTAAAGGAAAATTTTTCTGTAACCGCTTGGGAAGCATTGGCAGAAGGTTGTCTGCTATCTATTCAGCTATTTAACCGACGAAGACCAGGGGAAATAGAACGTGCTTTAATCGAAGACTTTCAAAATTATCAAGAAGTGAATAAAAATACAATAGGCGCAGCTTACGTCTCCCTTAGTAATGATGAAAAGAAAGCAGCAGAGAAATACGTCCGATTTACTATGAGAGGAAAATTAGGCCGTACTGTACCAGTTCTACTTCACAAGCAAATGTTGGATAATTTAAAACTACTTCTAAGCTATCGCAAGACCGCAAACGTTCATGCAAAAAATCCATATCTCTTCGGAGTACCTGGTACATTAAAAGGAGATTACCGTTACTTGAGAGCATGCGATCTCATGAGAAGATACTCAGAAGAATGCGGAGCACCAAATCCAGATAGGTTGCGAGGAACTAATTTAAGAAAGCATATTGCTACAATGTGTACTAATTTAAATCTAAGAGACCACGAGATTTCCGATTTGGCAAATTTTATGGGTCATGCTGACAAGATTCACAAAGAACATTATCGTCAGCCCATTTTAAGTAGAGAAATATTCCACGTATCTAATTTATTGGAGGTTGTACATGGAAAAGATAGCGATGAAGAAATAGATGTGGAGGAAAATGATTTACCAAATGTCATATCATCACGTAAGTTAATTATGCTTCTTTTTATTTGTTTTAGAGGAAAGTCCTCTATTATGAGATAGGCTCCTAATGTGCGATAGCGAGGTATCTGCTAAACTAATAGGTTCTATTTGTTGGTTCCATCATGAACTTGCCCTTAAAGTAAAACTTATTTAGTGGAAAATTCATTATTCGATCGTGCGTGCACTCGCCTACTACAGTTTTCAATTCTGCACATAAATTTCCGGCAATTACGCAAAATAGATGTATCTCATATAAGGCATTTTCCTCTACTAATTAGATTAGTAGTACGTTATTATTAGTAAATTATCATTATAATTTTTTTAAAATACATTTTTTAATGTTACAACATGTTTCAAGCATCTAACAGTTACTAATATTTAATTTTAAAATGATTAGTATTTTAAATGAAATCAATCTGTGTTATTGTTTTAAATAATTAGTATCAACAAAATTCAATTTACACTATATATATAAGTAGAATATAAGTAGATTGTATAGTTAATATTAAAATAAAAATTTTTTAATGCTTTGTGTACATTGTTTTTACAGATTCATTAGACTCTGAAGAATCTAACGTATGTGAATATAGTGAATATACAGATAAAAATAAATCTTTATCCCCTCCTTCTCAAGTGAATCATAAGGCTAAAAAGAAACGTTCAAGTAAGTGTAATTTACGGAATATAAATATGTCATATTTGTATTATACGTTTGTTTTTATTATCAGCATCACCATTTGGAAAATGTGTTCGTCGACGTTGGACAGAAGAAGAGAAAAATATTACCTGTGCAGCTTTCAAACAGCACATTATTTCTGGAATTCAAGCTTCTCTTAAAGAAGTCCAAAAATTGAAGGATGAAAACCCCCATGTTTTTGTCAATAGAAATTGTGCGACTATTAAAACATGGGTGAATAATCAGATGAAGAAGAAGAAAAAATAATAGAAGAGAGAACTGCTGTTAGAATCTTTGGATTTTGAAATTTTGGATCTCCGTACATGTAGGAAACACATCGCCTCAAGAATGTCTCTTAATTATAAATCCCTTAGTTTTAGAATATTTTGCAGAAAAGTTGGATTATGGAAATTTTGGTTATATATTTTATATATATATTTTTTTTTATATTTGATAAAGCCTATTTGATTAAGAACTTGTAGTATCGAGCGCTGCGCGTAAGAGACAGATCTTACATTCAAGAGTTTATTTCCTAATAAATTGTTTTTTTTTTTTTTTTAATACTAACGATGCACGTTTGCGTTAATCCGTTAATATGTTACGTTACATCGGAGAGTTTGGCGTCATTGTTCTACGAGGACGTTCCGGTAAATTGACCTGTGTGTTTGTAAATCTTGCATAAGCAAGTGATCTCAACATGTATGTATTATGTATACTGAATAAAGTTTATTAAAATTATTACGTAGATTTTATGTATACTGAATTGGCTATCGTATAACTGCCATAGCTTTAACCAACTTTCAGCGTTTCTATAAGAGCAGAATTTTTGCATACGTTTCTGTTGCGAATAAATTAAAAAATTGAGCCTCTGAATAACTTTCAAAAAACATTAGTCATTGCTTGTCGTTTACTAAGAAGTAATTAATATATAAAGTTGGTTATGTAAACTAAATCATCAAATAAAAAGATATCAAATTTTTTACATAAAGCAAGCTTTATATTACGTATCATTATTTTGTAATTTCTGGGTGAAATGGGGTTTATAATTGTACAGTTTGACATAGATTTGCAACTTTTCAATCATCTTTAAACGTCTCTTAAAACGTGTTTGTTTAATTAATAATAATATTAGAAAATAAATATTAAATACTGTAATGTTAACATTGTGTATACATATGCAATAATATTATTTATAGAAATAAAAATTACATATAAAAAAATAGAAATAAGAAATATGAGAAGAAATACGAATGTCAAATGACATTCAACCAAATAATGAAATAGTGAACATATGAACATTGTGTTATTTTATTCTCGTTATCTGTGTAATACAAATACTACTTATGTCTAAAAATATATGTCAGAATACAGTATACAAATACGGAAGCAAGAAATTAATTTAGAAATTTTGATCAACGACGCTGACGTAACGTCATATATGAGGCCCAATTTCTTCGATGTAATGTCAAAAATCAGGACCGGCCAATTAAACTATTGGAACAGATAAACGCTACAATTTATACAATAAAAACGATACGTTCATGAGACGCATAAATCTAGGTCAAATTTAATAAAAGCAATAATTTAATTGGCCGGTCCTGATTTTCGTCAGCACATCGGAAAATTTGAACCCGATATATAACGTTGCGCCATTGATAAAAGTTTTCTGCTTTTTTATTTATCCTGTACCTACCTTTGCATATATTTTTAGGTTATACAGTATTTGTATTATGCACAGATTGAAATTAAAGTAGCATTAAGGTAGGTACAGAATAAATAAAGAAGCAAAACATTTTTATCAATGGCTCAACGTTATATGTCGGGTTCAATTTTTCCGATGTAATGACGAAAATCAGGACCGGCCAATTAAATTATTGCTTTTATTAAATTTAACCGAGTTTTATGCCTCTCATATCGTTTTTATTGTATAAATTGTAGCGTTTATCTGTTCCAATAGTTTAATTGGCCGGTCCTGATTTTTGACATTACATCGAAGAAATTGGGCCTCATATATGACGTTACGTCAGCGTCGTTGATCAAAATTTCCGAATTAATTTCTTGCTTCCGTATTTGTATACTGTATTCTAACATATATTTTTAGACATAGTAGTATTTGTATTACACAGATAACGAGAATAAAATAACACAATGTTCATATGTTCACTATTTCATTATTTGGTTGAATGTCATTTGACATTCGTATTTCTTCTCATATTTCTTTTCTCTATTTTTTATATGTAATTTTTATTTTTATAAATAATTTTATAAATAATTTTTATAAATAATAAATTTAAAGATGAATGAAAAGTTGCAAATCTATGTCAAACTGTACAATTATAAACCCCATTTCACCCAGAAATTACAGAATAATGATAGGTAAGATAAAACTTGCTTTACGTAAAAAATTTGAGGTCTTTTTATTTGATAATTTAGTTTACATAACCAACTTTATATATTAATTACTTCTTAGTAAACGACAAGCAATGACTAATGTTTTTTAAAAGTTATTCAGAGGCTCAATTTTTTTATTTATTCGCAACAGAAACGTATGCAAAAATTCTGCTCTTATAGAAACGTTGAAAGTTGGTTAAAGCTATGGCAGTTATACGATAGCCAATTCAGTATACATAAGATCTACGTAATAATTTTAATAAACTTTATTCAGTATACATAATACATACATGTTGAGATCACTTGCTTATGCAAGATTTACAAACACACAGGTCAATTTACCGGAACGTCCTCGTAGAACAATGACGCCAAACTTTCCGATGTAACGTAACATATTAACGGATTAACGCAAACGTGCATCGTTGGTATTAAAAAAAAAAAAAAAAAACACACACAATTTATTAGGAAATAAACTCTTGAATGTAAGATCTGTCTCTTACGCGCAGCACTCGATACTACGAGATCTTAATAGGCTTTATCAAATATAAAAAAAAAATATATAAAATATATAATCAAAATTTCCATAATCCAACTTTTCTGCGAAATATTCTAAGACTAAGGGATTTATAATTAAGAGACATTCTTGAGGCGATGTGTTTCCTACATGTACGGAGATCCAAAATTTTAAAATCCAAAGATTCTAACAGCAGTTCTCTCTTCTATTATTTTTCCTTCTTCTTCATCTGATAATTCACCCATGCTTTAATAATCGCACACCTTTTATTGGCAAAAACATGGGGGTTTTCATACTTCACTTCTTGGATTTCTTTAAAAGAAGGTTGAATTCCAGAAATAATGTGAAGTTTAAAAGCTGCATACGCAATATTTTTCTGTTCTTCTGTCCAACGTCGATGAGATGCTGATAATAAAAACAAACGTATAACACAAATATGACATTTATATTTCGTAAATTACACTTACTTGAATGTTTATTTTTATCTGTCTTCTTCATCTGATTATTCACCCATGCTTTAATAGTCGCACACCTTCTATTGACAAAAACATGGGGGTTTTCATACTTCACTTCTTGGATTTCTTCAAAGGAAGGTTGAATTCCAGAAATAATGTGAAGTTTAAAAGCTGCATACGCAATATTTTTCTCTTCTTTTGTCCAACGTCGATGAGATGCTGATAATAAAAACAAACATATAACACAAATATGACATTTATATTTTGTAAATTACACTTACTTGAACGTTTCTTTTTAACCTCATGATTCACTTGAGCAGGAGAGGATAAAGCTTTATTTTTATCTGTATCACTATATTCACATACGTTAGATTCTTCACAGTCTAATGAATCTGTAAGAACAATGTACACAAAACATTAAAATAGTAATTTTTCTTTTAATATTAACTATACAATCTACTTATATCCTCACAGTGTAAATTGAATTTTGTTGATACTAATTATTTAAAACAATAGCACAAATTGATTTCATTTGAAATACTAATCATTTTAAAATTAAATATTAGTAACTGTTAGATGTTTGAAACAAACATTAAAGTTTAGGGAGCGTAATTTAAATGGAAGGTAAATTTAATGGAATAATAGTACCAATTCGTACCAATATTCTGAGAAACTTCAAGCACTTCGTCTGCAATCTCTTCCTTTGTTGTATCCAAGTAGTAAGTGGGTAGGTATGGGGCGTCAAAACAAACCCCCACCACCGACCCCGTCGGCGTCAAAACAAACCCCCACCACCGGCCCCCCGCCGGCAGCAGGGTGTGGCCAGACGGTCTGTCCACGTGACGTCTGAGCGCTCTGATTGGCTGACGTGCGAGGGGTGGGGGTAACGAGGTAATTAAATGGCGTGTTCTGATTGGATACCCCATACCTACCCAGCGACTGATTGGCCCTCCCCCCGGAGGTGTCTGGCTGCATTGAGGGGGTAGCACGTGGTGGAAGAGTAGGAGTCAAAAATGGCGGCTTCAAATGGAGCGTTTTGATTGGATACCCCATACATAACCAGCGTCTGATTGGCTCCCCCGCGCCTAGGGTGTCTAGTGTTTAGTGACTTTTTTGGGCCTGCACGTGGTAGAAGACTACGAAACAAAAATGGCGGATTCGAAATAGTAACTAAACGGCGCGTTCTGATAGGATACCCCATACCTAGCCAGCGTCTGATTGGCTCTCCCGCCTAAAGGGTCCAGCGTCTTTTTGGGCCTGCACGTGGCGGACGACGCTAAGTCACAAGGGAAAATAGCGGAAGTGTCGACCAGCGCCATTTTGGCGGGAGCACGTGGTAAAGGACGCTAAGCTAAAATGAGGATATGATGCTAAGATGCTGAAAAATGGAAAGTGGAATTTCTATGTTTTCAGAGAATAGTTTTCATGATTAATGACCGTGTTCTTTTAGGACTCGGGTCTGGACAAAGAGTTTTCGAAACAATGAAATACGTGAGACTTATTTTCTGGAGAAAGGAGAGGGTAAAACAGGAACGGACAGGTTCGCTTTGTGACGTGATGCAACTATTTTAACGCAAAAGAGAAGGGAATGAATAAATAGACGGGAGGGGTTGAAGATACAAACAATGTTTATTACATAAAATAATACATTGATACGTGTGAATAAGTATTTTTTAATTATTCTTAAAAGTACACGCCTGAACATGACAGCATTCAGCGTGAGGTTTTACGCATGCGCTTTTATTATGAAGAAAAATGTTACGAAATAATTTTACAATCAAACGATCATTGCGCTCGCTATTGTCGCTAAACAGATTAAGAAACTGACGGAGATTATAACCGTTACACATGAAATATAAAAATACACAGCAGTATTGTCCGCAAGTTTGAGAGAGCATTCCTTGTAGCGTCACGGTGTTCCATCGATGCGTAGTGGAATTCCGACGAAGGCGTAAGAGAAATCGGGAGTCTAAAGGTGGTAGTCCGTAGCTATCGAAATACGTTCCTGCTCCTTGCTCGTCGATGTAAAAGGCGACCCAATGTTGCCCAGGTCGATCGTGATCGTCCGTGTTAGCGACGATGGCTGTCGACCTCGTCCACACCCTCGGCAATCTGTCGGCAGGATAGACGCCCGCATATCTGACACTGAGATGGTGCAACGCTTGTAAGATTTCTAGCGAGTTCATTTTTTGCACAGTGAGGTGGTGATCGTACGAGAGGAATTATTTGTATACTTTCGGAGTTTACCTTTTTCAGAGTTGTCGCACTAGTGTTCTTTATAGTTGGTGACGGGCGTGTCGGCAAGTTATTGAAGTTGTATTCTTTTCTTACGCCTGCTATTGAATAATAGGTTTTTGCTACTTCTCCTTCTTCCTCCTCTTTCTCTTCTGTCTCGTTATTTTTTATAACGATGTCACCGTCGGTTTTTTCAGCTTCGTCGTCGTCGTCGCTTGTGACCAAATTTACGTAAGAGAGATTAGTATCGTAGCTCGAGTCGATGCTGTTGCTGCTATTACTACTGCTGCTGCTGCTGATGCATTCGCTGTTGTCTCGCAAGACTAACCAGCGTTTCAATTTAAAAGCGTTACGTAACGCACAAGCAATTTTGTCTGTAGTCGAAACACGAAATCCGTGATGTGCGCAGCGTTGACTGTACTCTCGGGCCTCCGGTAAACTTTTGAACGGTGGAGAAATTTCTTCCAGATTATATATGTTTCTGGAAAGTACTTGACTCAAGTAACGAGCCTTTTCCACGCCTCTGCAGTAGATGTAACGCACTTGTCGCGTAATTTCTCGTAGATGTAGGGTGAAACATTTGAGATCGGTTTCACCATCGAACCACTCGATTCCATGATAATTTCGTGAAAGCCAGTTATTCTGTCGCCTTGTCTTTTCGGGTAGATCGTCAAATGGAAAGGGCGGCGACATAATCCAGTGTCCGGTTGATTGCCGCGTTAATCGCGACAACTGCGACTTCTTTCGGAATAAACTTTCCGTTGACATCACGGAAACCTTGTATATCGATGGCCAGATCCATAGTTTAAAATGCACTCTCTATTTTTTCAAGCGAAGCGTCGACGTTCGTGTCTCGAGTGAAACTGAATCTCTCTCTCTTTTTGCAGGATTTTACGCAGGAAAATGACGATGGGTAAAATATGTAGTGGTGGTGGTGGGGGGATGAAAAATAAAGTATGTGAAATATTATTTGTCGACATTTGTCATTTATCCGGCAAAGTCGACGATAATTTGTCGAGAGGAGTCGATTTCTAGAACATTATCGAACTCGGCGTAAACGATACAATTAACGGTTGTGGTAAGTGCTTTTTCAAATCGCACTTCTAATCGTAAACTGCCATGTTTCACAAGATTCCAATGGCCGGCACAATTGGCGGATAAGTCGGGTGTAAGATCAAAGGCGAAAAGTGTGAATCCTTCGGCGTAATCTTCTCTGCTTATAGAATTACCCTCGTTCAAAAAGTGTATGCCGGTTCCCGAAAAGAGAGTGTGATAAGCTTCGACGTAGAGTGGCTCGTCTCTCGAGAAGCTCGGCTGTAACGGTCTACTGGGAATTTGTATACCGTCGGCGTACAGCGAAAAGAAATTTATACCATAGTTTTTGAAATTAAACGGGTTTAATTTTCTATCGCCATTAAACGCCCTGTTATCGACAAAACCGACTATTATGCGTTTTGGCAGTTGACCGAGTATTACATTGTCTATCGATTCTCCTACGAGACCGGCGTGAATCGTAAATGTTTTAACTTCGACTCTCGTAAGGGGATATTTGGCGGTAGTTTGCTCAACATTCTCGCATGTGCGAGTAAAATGCCAGGGCTTATTTTTGCTCTTCTCACGAGCAAACTGGCGTCTAGAATGCGTATTTTCGACGTCGAAGTATTTTCCATAAGGCAAAACGCATCTTTCGAGCGAACGAGTCTCATTCTAACTTCCACACCGTTAATTAAAAATTTATCTTGATTGAAAACGTCGCAATGAAGATGACCTATGAGATCTAGCGCGTGTTCCTCGTGAATGTAACGAGCGCGTCTCACGAGAGCTGGATTTGGTGTTTCTGAATCTACGAGTGCGTCCATGAGTCCGGGGGTATCCATGTCCCACAGACAAGAGGTCAGATGGGAAGTTTTTGCGGGTGAAGAATAATTTAACAACGCCTCTATGTACGCGCGGTACGCGTAGGCGTTGTTTGGAGGCGAGACGAGCTTTTGATTGAAATATACGTCGATTTGATTGAACATGGAGTGTAGTAAATGATTTACAGGGCCTACTTTGTACGCAATTCCGCCTGGTGCGGGTGTTCGTTCGTCGCCACCGCCGCCTGCTAGGGGAGTAGTTTCCACGCGTATGCGAAGACTCAACATGGTGTGCGTGAGGTCCAGGTAGTCTTCTCCGTGACCGGGTATGACGAATTCTATAGGCGCGTCGTCCCCGAGGGAAGTTATGGGCTTGTAATAGATCCATTGCGAGCTCTCGATACTAGTTTGAGTGGGCGGCAATGAGAAGAAATCGAGTTCGCTTTTTAAACACTCGCTCGAGTGCGTGTGAAGAAAAGACATGCTTATCCTCCTCCTCCGCTCCTTGAATTCTTGCTTCGTGTGCGCGCGCGACTATAAGAGAATATGTCGGATACGCTGCGTTTCTTGACGCTGACTCGACGACGACGACGTTGTCTCGTAGTAGCGGTAGATGACTTTCTGTTTACAGCACGAGTCTTCTTCTTCTTCGATGATTTTTTGATCGTTATTCTCTTCCTCTGCTTGCTCTTTGACGATTTTCTTTTGTCTGTTTGACGACGACGCTTACGAACTGCGACGCGACTGACGTGGTTGCCAAAGGGAAACTGAAACGTAGGATTTTTTGCGGATACTTATATCCCGCTCCCTTCATCATGCCGGCTTATCTTCTCCTGGGCTTTTCTTTTAAGATTTCCACTTGATTCTTTGAAGCGAGTTTTTTAGCGCCTCCTTCAACGGTGTATTATTTTCGACATCTTCCATCACATTGATACCCGCGCGTAAAGCTTCTTTACCGCCCGCTCGCGCGCCTCTACTTAGATAAGGCAGCACCTTTCTGAATAATCCTCCGAGAAAACTACCGATTCCGTGACCTCGTGATAGGGTGCTCCGACAAAAACTCGTGGAATTCCTCCGCCTCGTCCACTCTTGATGTGAATCGTAATATTCGTAGTCCATGGCTCTGAATTTAGTTTTTATTTTTTTTCTCGACGATGAAACTTGTTACTGAAAACGTCTAAAGTGCAATGTCACCGTCAGCGTCCCGGAGTTCGAATGGTATATTTTTCCGAGTTGATCTTTTATATCTATTTCAATCGTGCGGAAATTTGTTTGGCGTAATGGAATATAATGCAGCGGGGAGAAATGTTTTCACTTGATTCGTTCCGTAGCGTCCACGTGATTTATAGCGGTATGTCTCAACCGGCACTATTCGGAGAAAGAGGTGTTTGCGCGTCACCTTTACATAAGGCTCGCAAATATCGCAATAAACGAACATTTTATCTGGAATACCGCGCTGCAAACTGCAAGGTTCACGACTATAGAAATCTGTTAGGCGCGCATCACCAGTATTTTCGGTAATATGGCCAAGTTTAATATATTTTGCAGTAAACGCTTGGTTGGAAAAAGGACAAATTGCGTAGCGTCTGACAAAAAATTCGCCGTATTCGGGATTATCGAGAAGAACATGACCTAAACCGAGTATTTGTAGAAGAGTATCGGAAAGATTCATATGATGTATCAGATTGCATTCACTTGCGTTACAAGTAATACCGATGTGGATTTTTCCTCCAGTCTTCTCTTGTTGATCTAAATAAAGTGCGAGTCAGGCTTGTTTGCATGCTTCATTAATCGCTGAGATAAGTTCTCCGGTATTTTTGTAAAGTCCGAACGAAAATGTGCTTTTTTTTGCCACCAGTACTTTATCTTCTTCTTCTTCCTGTTTAGTATCGTAGAAGAACATTACAGTTTCCTTATAGCGCAAGTGTAAAAGAGTGCTGGGAAATTGAATCTCGCTAAGCGCCACTTCCCATTCTCCGTGTAAGTGTACAGTTTGAGATAATTCCGTAACGAATGACGAGGTTCTATTTTCTGGGAAATAGTGCATGCTGCTATTGCTCGGAAGAACCATGAGAAATTGGTCGTCCCTCATCTTGAAGAGAAGTTAAATTCGAAGCGGGGATCCAAGAGTCGAACTTGCTGGGATAACCGCGCCAGCTAACTAACACCTGTTTATTAGCGCCGCGTCCCCTGGTTTTTATCACGCGATCGACGATAAACTCTTCTTCCTGGAAGTTTTTCTCTACCCTAGCTAATTCCTGCTCGTAAAAAATACCGTCTATGACCTCATCCGCTAAATCACACAATTCGTACACGCGTGGTTTTCGCCACTCGAGAACGCGGTGAATTCGAAATATCTCTTCACTCCACCTCGCCTCGTATCCTTTCTCGGGAAGGTAGCTTTTGTTCTACTGACGCGAACGAAGTCTCCCACGCTGTATTTAGCTTTTCGTGCGCGTTTTATCTTTTTGCTCGTCCTCCATCGACGAATTATATTTTCGCGCGCGACACGAGCGTTTTCTCTCGTAACGACAACCGGCTGCATTCTAATGGAGGAATGACGGGTGTGATTGTAAGCGCTTACGATATCCTGCAAAACATCGACGTAGCGCCGTGTATTTTTATGCGTAAAATAGCGCCACATTCGTTCCTTCAACGTTCTGTTGAAGCGCTCGACGACGGCAGCTTTGATATCCGGATTACGGGCTACGCGAAAACGAATGTCGTTTTCTTCCAGAAACTTTTGCAACGGACGCCCGATAAATTCTTTACCCTTGTCCGATTGTAGGTATACCGGTACGCGCCCGTTGCTTTTCGAGAGCACGCGCTGAAAAGCCGTCGTCACGTGATTACTCGTTTTGTCTCGTAGCGGTTCTACCCAGGCATATTTACTAAGTACGTCTATAATCACCAGAAGATACGAATATCCGTCGTTGTAACTTTTGAGATTTCGGAGCTCGATCAAATCGGCCTCCCACAGATCGTCGATATTCGTCACGGTGTAATGCAACCGTGGAAATTTTCTGCGCGATGGACGATGCAACGTGTAAGCGTCTTGCGTTTCGAGCCAGCGCGTGACTTCGTTACGGGAGAAATTCGGTTTAGCGGCGCGAGTCAGATTATCCGTTGCCGAATAGCCAGCGTAATGTCGCGGATCGTAGTAGAATTTTTCAAGTTCCGTCATTTCTGTTTACTCCAATCGAGTAAGCGTTTTTTCTTCGCCTGCTGCGAATCAACGCTACTTTTCGGTGTCTCTTTCGGTGTGGAACTCCTGGGAGGTTGAAATGTCGAGATATTCGAAGAAGTAGCGGTTAATAATACCTTATTTCTCACCAGTACCGGGGGGACGTTTAAGACGCGAAGTAATCGTGCGAACTGAAGTCTACCCGCTGCTTTCACGGTTTTTCTTTCGCGCATAGCCTCGTTTATCAGGTCGTCGATATTCGAATCTTTTATAACGCTGCCGTC